>VYZU01000003.1:27073-44543 GCA_013401355.1 Ceyx cyanopectus | reverse complement strand
GAAAGCTTGGATTCTAAGCTACCTCTGAAAATATCCAGCCATCAGTAAAGAAGTGAGCCAAAAGCTAAGGGTCTTATTTTATCAACTTACAAGACAGAGACATCTCTTATTGAAATGCTTTCAACGCCAAATCACATATTTAAAACTGATCTAGTTAAATTATTTCAAAAGTCTAGTTTGGAAACCATTTACAAGATAAACTTAATGCTACTTAATAACTTCTTTGCCTTCAGCAGATTTAGATTGGATGTATGGAAGTTCTTCACTGTGAGGATGGTGAGACACTAGAACAGGCTACCCAGAGAAGTGGTGGATGACAAGTTGGATGGGGCTTTCAACATCTTGAACTATTGGAAGGTGACCCTGCCCATACAGGAGGGTTGGAACTAGATGGTCCCTTCCAACCCAAATTTTTCTGATTCTATGAAATGCAGTTGTTTGATATAATATCTTCTGCCTTGTGTTGGTGATGGGCTACTGGATTTCAAACAGTCTCATCTCCACTGACATGTTGAGACCAGTTAAGCCACTGTAACTCAATTTCTTGTCTGGCTATATAGACAGAATTGAACTGATAAAGTTTGAGCAAAGTTTCACATTATCAAGGCAGCTAAGGTCTTCCTAAAATAAAAGAAACTTTTCCCAAAGGAAAAATATATTGAGTATTTCTCTGCTCTAAGGTTTAATAAACACATAAATGTGACACTGCCCACTTTAACAATAGTGAAATAGTTAAAATGGTACTTCTGGGTTTGTGTATTGCAGTTATGCTAATATTAGCATAGCCATACTGGCATAGTTGCTGCTATATAGAAGGACTAGTTCATTATTGGGGACCTTCAGCCACCTTTCCAAGCAGTAGCAGCTGTCAAATAATTGGACTGGTATAAAAAAACATCCCACCCCTACCTGTTAATTAAGCAAGGTCATTTTGGAACAAGCAGTGATAATTTTCAGGTAGCAAGTAATCAAGCTTTCTCAGCCATAGCCTGACACACTTATAAGCCTCTTAATGTGTAAGGTGTATATGAGAAGCTGTTTCACTTGCAAACAGCAGGCAGAATCATGCTGTTACAGATGCAGGAAAAACATGTGGAAGGTAACAGAGAATAGCAGACTTTGAACTCCAAAATGAACAAATGAATTTGGTCTTCATTTTCTCTCAACTGCTTATACAGCCTACTAGTATTACTGCTAATTATTGCCAATATCATCTGNCCTGCATAGGCTGCCAGGTCGATTGTATTCTCTGAGCACAACAGCACAGGTTCTGGAGTAGATGGGAAGAAGAAGTTAGTTACATGTGCAGCACTGGAAGGCTCTTCAGAAGGAGGGTAGCAACACCTACTGGTCACGGTGGATACTGAACACTGTTTGCTTTTTACATCAATTAAAATAAAATAAAATGTTCTTACTGAAACATCCAGCTAAAATTACCTGTGAAGTCAGTTTGTCACCAGAGATAATATTTCTAATTAAAGCAATGGATAAAATGAAAAAGTGTGAAAAAAATGCTGGCAGTACCTACATTTACATTTCACTTGCAAATTATACTGGTCTTCGGAATCAGCTAAAATGAAGCTAAACTTTAATATGACCACAAACTTTCTTATTTCTGAAAGAGCAAAACCCTTTTTTTCTTCTGCACGTTACCCCAGAGGCATTACCTGATGATGTGTAGTCAGATCTTAGTTTCTTGTAGTTCCCACAACATTTTCAGGATTACAATTTATAGCAACGTTCTTGCCATAAGCAGAATTGTCATCAAGAGAGGAGATATCAATTTAATATTTGTATTGTAATTCTTTTAACTCTTTTAAAAAAACTTATGAAACAAAGAGCAAGGTTTTGCTCAGAATCAAACCCAAAGAGTGTTTTGGTTTGGCTCTCCAAAGGGGCTTATTTACACATCAGTAAATCTGTGACAGTTTGAGAAAAATAAAAAAGATTCACTGTGCAGGTAAAATTGCCTGAAGTCCAAAAATCATGTAATTTTCTTGAAACAAGTACACACATGAAATTCTAGGGATAAACGGGAAAAAGCTGCTTAAGCTTACCTGAAAACATTTCAAATGGAAAGCTTGGATTCTAAGCTACCTCTGAAAATATCCAGCCATCAGTAAAGAAGTGAGCCAAAAGCTAAGGGTCTTATTTATCCCTAGAATAGATNAATGCAGTTGTTTGATATAATATCTTCTGCCTTGTGTTGGTGATGGGCTACTGGATTTCAAACAGTCTCATCTCCACTGACATGTTGAGACCAGTTAAGCCACTGTAACTCAATTTCTTGTCTGGCTATATAGACAGAATTGAACTGATAAAGTTTGAGCAAAGTTTCACATTATCAAGGCAGCTAAGGTCTTCCTAAAATAAAAGAAACTTTTCCCAAAGGAAAAATATATTGAGTATTTCTCTGCTCTAAGGTTTAATAAACACATAAATGTGACACTGCCCACTTTAACAATAGTGAAATAGTTAAAATGGTACTTCTGGGTTTGTGTATTGCAGTTATGCTAATATTAGCATAGCCATACTGGCATAGTTGCTGCTATATAGAAGGACTAGTTCATTATTGGGGACCTTCAGCCACCTTTCCAAGCAGTAGCAGCTGTCAAATAATTGGACTGGTATAAAAAAACATCCCACCCCTACCTGTTAATTAAGCAAGGTCATTTTGGAACAAGCAGTGATAATTTTCAGGTAGCAAGTAATCAAGCTTTCTCAGCCATAGCCTGACACACTTATAAGCCTCTTAATGTGTAAGGTGTATATGAGAAGCTGTTTCACTTGCAAACAGCAGGCAGAATCATGCTGTTACAGATGCAGGAAAAACATGTGGAAGGTAACAGAGAATAGCAGACTTTGAACTCCAAAATGAACAAATGAATCACATCCATATCACCATCATATCACATCATATCATCATCATGATGATAAGAACTATCTCTAGAAGAGAATGATGACCTAACATGAGAAACAAGAAATGTCTCCTATTTGATTGCTGAAATTCTAGTTATTTTATAAATTGCATATTGACAGCTTAAGTTTTTTCCTGTGCTGATAGAGCCTGCAGCTTTTTGCTATTCTACAACTAAGTCCAAATCATTATTTTGATTAGAGACCTAAAATAGTCAGTGATTTGCTGAAAATATGGGAAAATCAGATTCACACTGCTTCTCTTTACTTCTAGAATAACATCTAGTGTTCGTGTTGTTTGAAGGCATGCCTCTGCATTTGTAGACTGAAGACCTCCATGCTGCTGGCATAACATGTAGGATCTTTAAAGCATTGCAGTAGTCCATCACATGTCACTGGCTCCAGTGCCAAAGCTAATTGCTTTTAAATAATACAGTTTAAGAGACATCAAGGCCATCAATAGTATTCTTCCTATTACCACAATGTAGAAGCCATTTGGATAATGACCACCCTAGAAGAGCAATGGCAGGTTCCTGTGCTGTCACACTTTGACCAGTACTCTCATGTGCACTGTACAGTGATTTTGTGCTCTGAACTGCAGCAGGATCAGGCTTACTAGCCCACCACTGTCTCTGTTGAACTGGCAACAACTGGCAAGCAGTGTGGTTGAAGGACTGGCCCTTTTTCAGCTGCTAAGTTTTCCTTTTCTCTACAAGGGACAGAAGAAAAATTCAGATGAAGACAACAGAAAATCCAGTAGGTATTTTGGGGAAAAAAAGAAGAACCAGCTGGAGTTTCAGATTCAAGCAAAGGGCAAGGCTTTGGGTGGTGACCACCACTTTCAGACTGCACACGTGCCAATGCTAAGCTGTATCCCATGTTCCTCAAAAAAAGGGGACTTTTCTTTCCACTCCCAGGACATCTATTAGTGCATGATGTCTTACCTAAGTGAGAGAAGACCAGGAGAAACAACACGTTAGTACCTATTGGACTGAAGATATTCTGGCAGCAAGACTGTGCAAAATGCAACAAAAATTGCATCACAATCAGTGTAAGAGAGAGCCTACCTAGATTATTCTTTTGAGAAGGAACGTTGGGAAGTTTAGATTGGGGATTGAAGAAGTAGAGGCATCTCTCTGAATGCATACTGATGAGGAATTGCTCTGAAGTTCTTCACATCTCCAAAGAGATCAGAAAGGTATTGTTCAATAGCAACTGAGACCTACAACAGACTGAAACAGAGCTTCATTCCACTCACACTCAGGGATGTCCCTCAACAGAATTTTATAGTTTAAATTTCAAATCAGGTGCAACATGGGAGCTGGATGTATCAGCCACTTAAAACATATCTTCATAACTGTCAAATGGTGGAAAAGGGGAGGGCTGGGGGAAGCAGACTGTTCATCCAGTATTGTTGGATCATCTAAGTGGATAATTTGGTCTCTATGATATCTAAATCATGGCCTATTTATTTTAAATTCCAACAAAAGGCTAATTAGTGCTAATTACAGTAGCAGGGATAGTGATGTGGCCATTCACACACAAAGAACTTGGCAGAGACCAAACTCTACTTACACACAGGTCAGCAGAAAGAAAAGACGGCGCTGCACTTTGTCACATCTCATTTGGGTTGCCTTCAAAATGCTGAGCTGGAGGCAAAAGATACCATGGTTCATTTCCAATTCCCTGTCTAATCCTCTCACCCTTAATTTATTTTAAAAGTTTAATCAGAAGTTCATAAAGCTCACATATAAATTTTTAAATAAAAATAATTAAGCACCTGCAGGTAAGATTTTTAGGAACTCATGGCCAGCCCCAGTTTCATTAGGAATAGGGACTTCACCAGTTCACTGCTCTGCAAATGCTACTGTGATAAAATGTAACTTTCATTCCCTAGCTGTTGCTTCAGGGATGTGTCATTTACAGAAAATAAATAGAAGACTTCTATCGCAGAGAAACCATGCTCCAGTTGGGGTCAATGAAAATCTGCACCTCACTCTGGAGTTTTCTGGCAGCATAGTAATAACTTTTCTGCAGAAATTGTCACTAACTGCTAAAAGCCTTGGTGCTAATAATGAAAGAACTTGCAGATATTTTTAGCATACAAATAATGTAATATTTGCAGAAGGAAAAATTTGACTAAATTTGGGCTTTTCGATTTACTGTTGGTTGATGAAATTGGTGATATTAATAGTTCTTTAAAGAAGTCAGCCAGTTAGGGAAGGCAGATTGCTATAATGTTCTAGGATTTCCAGAAGTCAAAGTGTTTTGACAAGATCTCTCTCTGAAGGCTCTTAAAGAAACTAAGTTATCAGAAGGATGAAAATTCTTTAGTAGATTAATGATGTGTTGGAGCGAAGTAAAAAATTGTTTTCACCGTGGGAGAGAAGCAATCAGGTGTCTGCACTTGAACTCCTTCTCTTCTGTATAGTCATAAATGATCTGGAAAAGGCAATTAATAATGAGATGGCAAAGTCTGATGATGATGAAGATTGCTCAGTCAATACTTCAAAGGTGTTGTTAGACTGAACACTGAGTGACTCAGCAACAAAAAATGCAAACATTATTTAATATCAATAAATGCAAAGTAATGCCCATGGGGGGGAAGAAAACACCCTAACTGCACATCACAGTGATAAACAATAAACAATTTATTGTGACTTTAGGAAGAATCTTGGACTCCTTGTTGAGATCTCTCTGAAAACACCTACCCAGTGCATTCTGCAATACAGAAAATTCAAACTAAATGTTAGAAATCATTAAGGATGACAAAATATTATACCACAGTATCAACCCTGATTGCATCTGCATCTGAAATACTTCACCTAGGTCTAATTGATCTGTGTCTCAGGGTTTATTCGAAGTAAGAATGGTGTATGCTGGACAACATAAATAGCAGGATACTACTATAACTGTATGAGGATGGATGAAAGGACTTTTCATCTTGCAAGAGCGATGACTAAGAGGAAATAACTGTATATAAAAGTGAGAATAGCATAGATAGTAAGGAACAATTGTTCATGATTTCTCATATCATAAGACTTGATAAGCACCAAAATATCACAGTTTAAATCAAACAGAAATGTTTTTTCCTTACAATTCATAGCTACACTGTATAGTTTATTGCTACAAAAATAGTGTGGTAACAATAAGTGGGTTTAATAAATAATTAGAACAATCTATAGAGAAAGGATTCAGCAAGAGCTAATAAATATATAATGCTCTTAAATCTACAGTTAAAGTAACATGTGCACTGCACACAGCTGGGAACTGGGAAAGTCTCACTCTGTGCTTGTCCTGTTCTCACCCCTAAAAAACAGTTAGAGACCATATTCTGCTCTGATTTAGTGTGGCCATTCTTATCCTATTATTTAGATCCAAAAGCCAAAAGTTGCACAATCTAATTATATCTGCCTTCAAGAAACAACTTAAATTTGGCTTCTATTTTCAGCACTAGGCAAGAAAGCCATTAATTCTCTCTTGCAATAAATAGGGCTGAACATTGCTGGCACAATTATTAACTCTTTCCTCCAGCAAGCACATTCTGTACTGCTTGCAGCAATCCCTTCTGACTTCTGAACAAGCTCTGCTCCCTACTTAGTTGTCTTCATCTGACAGTGTATCCAATTGATCCCTCATCTTGTTCTTCATTACATTTATCATGATTCTTGCATATAGAGAAAGATTTTGTGTTCTGTTAGACATCTGACAGTATGACATGGAACTTTTAGTCACGTTGAATTGTTTTTAAAAGCAATATATCAAAATATTTTACATCCTGCAGTACAATTTTATTTTCTGAGCTGATTTTTATTCATTTTTGTCTCCCTGAACATTTTAGAGTGTGAAAGAGTACAAATCTTTCCCAGAATGTCATATATGTGGATAATGTATTTTCAGCATAATATTCACCAAACTATTGATTTATATCAACGGTTTTATTGATCAGATACTTACATTCATTTCTGTGGTTATGAAAATGAGGTTTTAACTATAAAATCAGTAGTTAGATAGGTACATGAAGCTGCAGTTAAAAATGGGAGAGGTGAGAATGCCACAAAGTGCCCACACAAAAAGGCAAGGTGAGCAAAACCTGCTCCATTCACTTCTCTCCCCTAAGCAAGCTTATGCACAAATTAATTTTGAGAAAAAACAAGAGTTACAGATAATGGCTGAGATTTTCAGTAGAGTTTATATGCTTCACTTCCACAGCATTTTAATGAAATTTGAATGCCTAATTCTTCTGGGTTCTTTTAAAAACCCCAGTCTGCATCACCAGATGCATAAACTATGACCAAATGCTTTCTTCTAGCATTTCCTAATCACAGGGCAAATGAACCACATTCTGTATAAATTATAAACTGCATTTACAACAACCAAGTAAAGTGTAGGAAGGTCTGAATTAACACAAGATACAAGGGATGATTTGTAAAAGCTGTAGTTCCTGACTGCCCTTCAGAAGGTAGATGGGAACTGTATAAACAACAGAAGGCTGGTTCTAAGAATAAATCAAAACTTCATGTCTAAAAACTTCAGAGCCTTTAAAATACTGACTTTACAGCAACAGAAACAGTGATAGAAGAAATGTATCGTACTTCTTGATCCTATTGCATCATTTAATCCAAAACTGCTCTGCAAAGGGTATGTAGATATGGCTATCACATGGCAGAAGTTCTGTGAGCAACAAGGGCCAACAGGAAGGGTTAGTGGGAGACCCTGCAGAGTCGCAGTGATCCAGAGACACTGAGCCCCATGAGCACCAGGAATATGGGCACTCTGAAGAACATCATCCTAATTCAGGCTGACCTAGTTCAGTTTATTCACTCTGAATAAACAGCCTTAAAGACAGGTTCTCTGACACCTTAAGAATAAAATATTCCTTATAAATTCTGTGTATCCTGCAGAGTTTGAGTAAAGGACGGTGATTTTTATGGTTGTAGGCTGTTATGACAAGGCCAGATGCAGAAGCTAAAAAGGAGAGTCACAACTCTGTTATTTTTTATGTATTATTCTTCAGCAGGTCAATTTATTGAGAGATCAGTTCTGATGGTTTGAATCAACATTGTGTTAGCACACTCTGCTTCTTCATTTGGATAATTAACAGCAAACTTCTCAAATGTTGGCTGAAAATTCTCCTAGGAAGAGTTTAGGGTTTGTTTTTTTTCTTAGCTTGTCTTCCTGAGGAAATGAAGCTTGCGTGCATCACACTATCTCTCTGTCATGTCTGGTCAGCTTCAACCAGACTGAGCAATGTAGTAATTTTTAAAATAGTAAGATCTTACCACAGAGGTGTACAATATTCAGTACATCATGGAAGGCAGCTCTGAGAGTCATTAATTTTGATGCCAGCAGAGGAGAAATGCAGTTGATTGGGTTCAGCTGGTAGCAGCTGCTGACCATGCTGGACATGTATAGGTCAGCCACCTTGTATGCATGCATCTCCAGAACAGCATCTGCTGGGCCATTCCCAGTCATTAGGCCAAGCAACAGGAGCTAAAAGCCATGGGGGAACAAATAAGAGCAACACATGGCAGAGGAGCTAAGGGGAAATGAGGTATCTCACTACAAGGACATGGGAAGATTGGAAGGTACCATGGAAGGTACCATGGTAGAGGCACTTCAGTGTGATGAACATGAGTGCTCCACACTTCATGAGGTACAAAGCCAGAGCAAAGCAGTCCCCATTAGAACTGCCATTCAAGGAATTATATGTATCTGTTGGGGTTTTCTCTTTATCTCTCTCAATCCATCTGTCTGCAGTGTTCCAGGTGGACTTGTCTTTGCCTGCAGCTCCTATGTACAAACCTCTGTTCAAGCACAAAGAGCTACAGATAGGTATTCAATCACCTGTTAAATGTTCGGTACAGGATAAGACCATGATTAAACATGTATCTGTCACAAGCCAGTGTTGTCTGAGATGCAAACCAATGATATATGATAAACCATACATGATGACACACAGGGTGACTTACGTAATAATTCAATGCAATTATTGACATAAACAAGTGCCAGTTGCATTTGCACACAAGTAGCAATTGAAAATGAGTCCCTCCATTGGACGCACACAAAGAATACATAAGGACTCTTGTAAGACAGAGGCTGCCTCTTCACATACTTAAGAAGAAAATGCACCAATGTTGGTGAACTAGCAAGTCTCTCTTCACAATTTCATGAGATGATAGTAAGTGTCTGTTGATCCTCAGCAGGGCCACTGTGAAGCACATGAGCACTTTCACATGTGTGTGCCACAGAGTAGTGTAGGACCAGATCCACCTGCCAGTGTGGCCAATAGACAGAAACCATTTGCCTCTTAGCTGATGACAGCAGCCTGCCTTTCAGTAACTCCTGACATCCCTCTTTCCACTCACTGCCATTTGCAATTCTACAGAACTGAAACAGTAAGAAAAGCTGTTGCACCGTCTCTGGTACTGAAATATTAGTAAGTAGTTTTTCTATATTTTGCTTTGGAAGGGCAGGTTTTTCAGACAAAAGGCAAGGAGGCCTGCAGCAGGAAAGCTGGACTGGGAGGCAACACTGCTGCGAGCACAACAAACCCTTTGTTAGCTGCTGCATGGAGCTGGCAAAGCAGCACTCGAGCAGCCTGCGTGGCAGCTCTGTAAGTCTGTTGAGCATCACAACTTATATGTATCTGTTTGGAAAAAAGAAATGGTGTTTGTCACCTGTAACTCTAAACGCAGCAAAATTAAGCTTGGCAGGAGCTTTATAAAATCAGTAGAATTTAAACAAGAACAGGCAACCTGCTGTCTTGTATGTGACATTGTGCTTCACCTGTTTACCACTGCTTCCCCCAGTGAACTTGGTTATGCAAAAAAAAGAGGTAAAAAAATGCCAGTCTTGAAGAAATTAAGCTAATATGAATGCCAAAAAAAGCCTGTGATGTCTCTGCCCCAGGCTGCAGTAATGATACTGAGTTGATTATATGAGATATGGCCAAATGATCATAATTACAATCTCAGATATGCCTAGATGTCATAATGAAGAGAAAAGCAAAAAGATATCAAAGTCCTTGCTACCCTGATTTGGGAAGGAAACTGATCCCCCAGCCAGCTGGAAGATAGCATCTATCTAAAAAAGAGGACTCCACTGCAGAGAACTGGCCTCATCTCTGCAAGGTTTTATAACCAGCCATGCCTGTCCCTAAGGCTTCAGAGAAAAATGAAATTAAAAAATCCAGAATTAACCTAGGGAATCAGCCTCTCTGCAGGCTGCCAGCTGTAACCCTGGAGCAAGAGATGGTTTTTTAAGTCATTGTCTTAACACAGAGCTGAGCATGTGGAACATGTTGAGGGCAATGAGAGCTCTCTGTTCTCCTCAACAGTTTATAACAGAACAGAGTGACAAAGAACAAATATAAATTCATAGATGTACAGATAGCACAGAAGAAATGCCCTCTGCAGCCATCTACAGAGATGCTCACAAGCCTGTTCCCAGAGTCAGATTAAAGGGTATCCAATTGGATTAAATTCCTAGTAATGGCAGGCTTACCACCTACCTACACTGGGAATTTATTCCTATGTGTAATCACCCTCACGGCATCTTTACTGATTGAATTTTTCAAGCTTTGATTTCCAGCCATTGCAACTGTTCTGTTTTGTTGGTTTGCTTTTTTTTGGTGGTTGTTTTTTTTTTCTGCAAGACTGAAATCTATACTTGATTTAGTTGTTCTTTTGTTCCTAGTATACTGGTAATGCCTTCTTATTGTCTTAAGCTCTACTGGCTAGTAATAATTTCTTATTGTCTTTATCTTCTCTAACAGTCATTTACATTTTGTGGCTTCAATTTTCATTCCCAGTTAGGCCCCCCCTTTTCCATACTTAACATTGATTTCTTGTTTAATTATCACCTTTGTGCCTTCTTTACTAAGCTAGCTTTCCTCTCCAAGGTAACTTACTTGTGTGCTCATTAAAGTGTAGCCTTTAGAATACCCAGCAGGATTTCCTTCAAAAGTCCCATTTTCCATTAAAACTCCCCCTTTTAGCACTCACTCTGTTAGGGAAACAAGTTGTTCTGATGCACTGGTTGATTCTGTGTTTCACTTACTACTGCCTGGTGCCAAGGTTTGTTTCAACAAAGCAGAGGGTACTGCAGTACCTGTGAGTATTTGGTGATCAGTGGCTGACACTGTTTGGTGCAGCAGAAAGTCCAATGCTTATTTATTTCATGCCTGATGCAAACATTTCTATTTTACAATATCCTTGAGATTTACCTGAGATCAGAAAACTTAAGGCGTTTTTCCTAATGATGTACAGAAGAAATCCTCATTCAGGATTTACTGATAGCAGTGAATCTTTTCTTCCCACATTGTGGACAAGACCTAGGAAGCAGTGTTCTCCATTGTGACAGAATTTGTCACTATACTAGGAATTTCAAATTATCCTCATTTAAAATGTTGAAATTATTTTTTCATTATCTTTAAAAACTACTATTGAAATATTATTTCCCTTAAACATACTAATTAAATGTAAATTATCATTGCTTTTCATACTTTGATATCTGCAAGTGCAATATAATGTGGAGAGGTCAGATGCACAATCTTTCCTGGGCAAGTAAATTGCCAGAGTTAATGGTGGTGGTTTTGTTTGATAGGTTTTTTTTCATTCTGGCATTGAAATTCTAAAATAAACCAAGTGTAGCAATGAATATTGATCAACTTTTTACTACCCACTACATCAAATATTATGCCCAAGTTGCTTTTGTTAAAAAACTGCAGTTCTTGAAAATATTTTTAGATATTTCCTGTCTCCTATAAAGTAAAACAAATAGATTTCCTACCCCACACAAGTTAATACATTGTACAGGTGAAGCTGTATGAGGTACAAAAAGAATAAAAAGGCCCAAATGCCACCATGTTCAAAGCAAATAGCATTACAATAAGCACCTTTCTTAAAAATTAAATTCAGGTAGCCCCACTTATTCACCAGCACTACCAGGATGAAGCCATTCAAGTCATGAGTAATGACTTAACTCCAGGCAAGTTCCTTCACACCAAAGGAGAGAAGCCAAACACACAGACCTACTATGTCATGAGAAGAGAAGGAGAGAAGAGGAAAGAAGAGAAGAGAAGGGAAGAGAAGGTGCACAAATGGTAAATAATCCCTGAGGTGTTATGACACCTGCAGTCCCAATTCTAAGAGACATCAAAAGTATATTAAACAAAAAAATCACTGTGGCAGCATGGAAGGTTGAAGGCACAGCAGAATAAGTTGTGGCTTGTTGCAGCCTCCTCCCAAGGGCACCGCTCAGGGCTGTGAGCAACACGAGTTCAACTCTTCAAAAGAGTGAAAGAACTGAACCCAGGTCTCCTGTACTGCACGTGAAGGCTGAAGTCATTGAGATTTAGGGTAAAATAAGGAGAACATCTCCCTTTAATTTCAGAACCTTTATGAACTTCTGTGCTTTTTCATTATATGTAGTAAAAAATGACGTAGTATTACTGGAGGTAGAAGAAGCTGGGAGTAAGATGATGCAGCTAAGGCCTTACCAGCCTAGCACACAGCCTGTTCTAAAGAAACACTCGAAGACTGAAAACTATTGCTAAGTAAAAAGGAATTTACATATTTTATTTCCATTTGCTTGCATGGCAGGCCAGAAACAGCTTCAGAGTGACAGAGTAGAACTGCAAAACCACATACTTGTATGCTTGTAAAACACATCCACATAGCATGACAGTGATTAGCCATGTCAGCACTGTGCAAAACCCTCTCTATTCTACAGTAACTACAAAACAGATCACTTACAGAGTTCTAATGAGAGCCAAAACCAGACTCAGCTTCTCTGCAACTTTAGAGTTTTTGGGCTAATTATCATGGGTGAATATATTGGGTGAATATACAGGGCTATGTTTTGATGAAAACAAAAAATCAGCACTGGGAAATCTTAGAGGTCAAAAATTAGCAAAGTAGGAAATAAAAAGGCACAGCCATGCCTCTTTGTAACCTCCTTCACTTTAATTCATGCCTACATGACAAATGTATACTAATGATTAAAAAATTAGTTATAAATAGAAATGGAACAGAAAGTAAACAATATTTACGAACTAGAGACTGTATTTTCAACTCTAAAATAAATCTTAGCAGATAAAAAACATGTGAAGCATGAGAGCACTACCACTGTATGCAACATGACCCAAGGCCAAACCAAATATTCTGGTTATCAAAGCAAAGTATCATCTTGCTGTATCCCTCTAAAAAGCCTGCCTTGGAAAAGTATAATATCCATCGAAAGCTGCTATAAAGCATTTCTCATAAAAGGCTTGTGACAAGAAATAGGAAAGACTATAATTTTGATAGCAGCAATGTATTTGCACTCAGGTCTTCCTCCATGCTTCCAAAACAGGAAGAGGAGAGCACACTTTTGTTCAGCTCGTGCTGTAATTCTCTCATTAGTAACAGCATTGCTGACAGCCCTGATGTCCTTATTAAGAAGGATGTTTGAACACTTGGAAGAATCTACAGGAAAAACTGGTGATACAGAAATCTTGCCTTACAGTTAGAAATCAAAGCACCTCAATGAGATTTGCCTAACAACAAAAGAGGGTTGAAATGCCTTGATCCCAGCCTTTAAGTATTTCCATTGAATAATGTCCAGTGCTAAAGGCTTTTTTTTAAACCAGCAAAGATTCAACAAGTTAAGTCAAAGCTAAATTCAGACCACAAATAAGACACTTCACCTGTGCAGTGAGTGTTGGCATAGATGTGGCGGACTCTTTGTTCTCTGAACTCTTTAAACATGAACCAGACATCTTTCTAATGAAGTTCACCTTGAAATAATCATCTTCAAGCAAGACTTACAGAGCAATGCTCTGTGGTCAGTGCTCAGGCTGGACTGGATTACATCATCAAAATGTTTGAGGTTCTTCTTGTCTTAAAGCCTATGCAGCAATTCCATGGAGCCATGCTCCTCATTCACTCTGAGCACATTTTGTAAATAATTATTAAAGTGTTACTGCAGCCTTACTGACATATTGCAGGTTATTTTCATGTAAATGGGCTACTTTTGTAAAGAACATTTTGACTACTGTTCTAGGACTCACATATTTAAGGAATGACAATTTAAGTAGGATATAGGAAAATTCACACACAGAAATTCAATGGTTATCTGCTCAGTGCTAGCTGCAGAAGTCCTACAGAGAATAAAAAGCATTCAAGTA
The DNA here is from genome assembly GCA_013401355.1 of Ceyx cyanopectus. Lineage (NCBI taxonomy): Eukaryota > Metazoa > Chordata > Aves > Coraciiformes > Alcedinidae > Ceyx > Ceyx cyanopectus. The sequence continues at coordinate 30,457 of VYZU01000003.1, read as the reverse complement.
GTTCTCTAGTGTCATATTTGTGTGAAATCCCAGATGCTTTTTATGAGAGCTAAGAAACTCTAATATTCTACCAATGTTTAGCTATTGGTTATATTAGTTTATGAGACTCAGCAAAGAACAGGCCTTCTTTATTAACCTTCCACTAAACCCCTCATAAACTCAAACTCTAGCAGGAGAATAAGAATAAAAATGCACATGAATGTTATCAGGAAACGTATCTATTTATTACTTTCCGATTTCCCCAGCACTTGACAGCCTACTTGATAACCATTGAATTTTCATTACTTTCATTGATTTGATCAACTCCGTTTAGTTCAGAACATGAATAAGCTGAAAAGTGAAGAGCCAAAATAAAATTCCCTTTCATAAAGCATTTGTCTTCATACAGAATTCACCAGCATAATTACACCCCTATAGTTCTGATGGTATAACTCCCCATGTGGATGCTTGAATTCTACAGGCATTCATGCAAGATTAAAAAGCATCCAGAAGGCATAATTATACTGCTATAGTCTCTGGTAAATTTCCTCAGATAAAGAAGACCTTCCAACATTGAAAAGAGAGGTTATTTGGCAGGAAAAAAAAAAAAAAAAAAGCAGTCCTTTGATTTCCTACTGTAGAAATTTTATGAGGCTTTCTGCTCTTCAATTACAACATACTATATAAGCACACACAAAAAAAAGATTACAAATATGAAAACAAAGGTTCCTCAGATGATTAATTTTGACCAGCCAAAGTACATTGACACAAAATGGTATCACAAAATACTCAAAGATATTTACTAAGGTTTAGGACTTTTAAAGATCTAGGTAATTTTCCCTTTTAATATCATGGGTACAATTGATCTGTGGCATATGTGATCATCAATTCTGCAAAGTAGCTTCTGTAAGCTATACTAAAGCAGGAAACTGGTTTGTGCCACTGAATAAAAATGGATCTGAGCTCTCAATACCATAATGAGAGAGGAAATGACAGAATTACAATAGGTTTTGTATTCTCTGTATAAAAGGTGAACATCATAGGCTGATCTTACCCTAGGTCCTTCACCTTGTAGCTATGTGGTTAGAAAGCATAACTTCCAGTGCTCAGAGTTAGATTAAATTTGTAAGAAAGCTAAACATTCACTAACATAGAAGAGTTAAGCATTAAGGCATCTCAGTGACTGTAATTCTTTTCAGTAAAAATGGGCATAAAGGGTTAAAAAATATAGTCTGCAGAATTAAACTAAATTTAACTCCACATTTCCCTCAGGTTCTCATTATAGAAGAAAATTAAGGTTGTCTGGATGACTTAAACCATGTACTTTCTTTTTTAATATATTTCATTTTATTGAAGTGCAAGATTTTCACTACATTTCCTAGGTTTCAATTATTTTCTTGTATAGCTAATGCACTTCTAAAATATTTTAACGTGGAGATTCTAACACATTCAGCTTTTACATAGTTTCTTGGCAGGGATTTTTCTTGGATTTCTTTTCTTTACCATTATTAAAAATGTTATGCATGAGCACTAAGAAAGAACCACACGGATAATATGATTTGAGTAATCAAAATATACAGGGTGAATCCAGAATATTGCTTCTCAATGTCTTTGTATCAGCAGAGCAGCATGAACGGTCAAAAGTGATGAAGCTTAACATTGATTTATAATCGATCATTAGATCAAAGATGTAAATTATTATGAGGACTCAAAACTTCTTATTTCTGAGTCTCAACTACAGCAGGTGTATTTAGAAGGATGAGAGAGACCAGCAGGAAAATAAGTGAAATCTTCAATACCAGCCACCCTCAGCTGTTCAGAACTTCAACTGAATAAGTATTTGAAGAATTTCTTCAATTCTAGTCTGATTAATTTTAGTTCTCTGGTGAATGTGAAGGGTCTTTACTGCTAATTTCTGAGATATTTCCATATTAATTGAAACAGCAAATTTCTTACAGAATCTGTTGGAAATTACTTTATTGAAACAGTGGGTGGTGGTGTAAAATTAGTGAACATCCATCTTACACTCAAAAAGGAAATAAAGTACAAGAGAATATATTTTGATATATAAATCAGATGGATTGCTTTTGCTTTTACTACAACACAGATCCTACAGCTCAGAAGGGGAACCTGCACCTCTATTACCTTTTAGAGTTTTAGTAAGTAAGCTTTAATGAATCTTCTTGTAGCAATTTAAAGCACACACTTGAATGGCCTTCTGAGGTGCAAACATAAACTGCTTCTGTTTAACTTGCTATGTGGTCCATACACCCCTGCAGAGGAGCAGACATAGCTACAGACATGTGCTTGCTTCCTCCTGCTGCTTCTGTGACAAGGGCTACCTACAGGACTCAATGAACTCTACTTCAGTGCCTCCTCACTGAAAAATGTCCAGAGTCTTCTCGGGTCTCCTGCCTCATCCTCTAAATACAGTCAGACTAGAGTACACAACCCTTCAGAACAGATTATTCCAACACTGGCAGCATCACGCAGTTATTCTTAGCACAAGTCAGTTACACAAGTTTCTGGAGACCTCTCCTATGATCACTGAGATCATTCCCTAAAATTTCCAGGAGCCTCCTACACTGCAATGATCAGGAACGTAACATATACACCGAACATGCAATTAGTAGAGATGTCTCATTCATTCTTTAAAGCAGAACTCAAACTTACCCCCCCAGCTATGAGCAACATCTTCATGTTTGGTAAATAATGGCAGCTGCATCTGTAATGGACACAGAAAAGAAAATGAGAAAATACTGTATTCTTACTATAGCAACACACACTGCTGAGCAAACTCTTCTTCTGCGCACAGCACATAGGAAAAAATCAGCAACCTTAATATCTATCCTAGGAATAATTCTGGTTTATGGCCCAGTAATATAACCAAGCTGACCAGCCATATTATAAGGACTGTTAGAAACGCTGTCTGAAACACAAGTGCATCAGCAAAAACACAAGCTTTAAAACCCTACAAGCCATTTTGAAAATTAAACAGAGATCAACAGTATCTGTATTTTGTAGTGCCAATTTTTTGAACACTTTGCATTTGTCATGAAACATATGATGGTGTTGGCAGCAGCTTCCAGTTAGCACTGGTCCCGTTTGTGGGAGCCGCTGCCTAAAACAGGAATTAGATGGAGTCTCATCCTCAACAGCTTTGCATTGTGTTTGCTCCACTGGTGAAATATTGCTACCCTGGAGAAGAGGTGGAAACATGCAGGATTCTGCAGCACAGAAAATAAGCCCTTCACAGTTTTGTATGGTGTACACACAGAGCCATTCTATCTCTTCTCAGCAACTCCAGCTTACATTATATCTACAGACTTACAGTGAGATGAGATAGTCACAGTATTTAAACCTTCAAACAATCTATGCTGCAAATCTGCCAGCCTCCTGTTCCTC
>VYZU01000003.1:0-26904 GCA_013401355.1 Ceyx cyanopectus | reverse complement strand
ATGATCGATTCTAACACATTCAGCTTTTACATAGTTTCTTGGCAGGGATTTTTCTTGGATTTCTTTTCTTTACCATTATTAAAAATGTTATGCATGAGCACTAAGAAAGAACCACACGGATAATATGATTTGAGTAATTAAAATATACAGGGTGAATCCAGAATATTGCTTCTCAATGTCTTTGTATCAGCAGAGCAGCATGAACGGTCAAAAGTGATGAAGCTTAACATTGATTTATAATCGATCATTAGATCAAAGATGTAAATTATTATGAGGACTCAAAACTTCTTATTTCTGAGTCTCAACTACAGCAGGTGTATTTAGAAGGATGAGAGAGACCAGCAGGAAAATAAGTGAAATCTTCAATACCAGCCACCCTCAGCTGTTCAGAACTTCAACTGAATAAGTATTTGAAGAATTTCTTCAATTCTAGTCTGATTAATTTTAGTTCTCTGGTGAATGTGAAGGGTCTTTACTGCTAATTTCTGAGATATTTCCATATTAATTGAAACAGCAAATTTCTTACAGAATCTGTTGGAAATTACTTTATTGAAACAGTGGGTGGTGGTGTAAAATTAGTGAACATCCATCTTACACTCAAAAAGGAAATAAAGTACAAGAGAATATATTTTGATATATAAATCAGATGGATTGCTTTTGCTTTTACTACAACACAGATCCTACAGCTCAGAAGGGGAACCTGCACCTCTATTACCTTTTAGAGTTTTAGTAAGTAAGCTTTAATGAATCTTCTTGTAGCAATTTAAAGCACACACTTGAATGGCCTTCTGAGGTGCAAACATAAACTGCTTCTGTTTAACTTGCTATGTGGTCCATACACCCCTGCAGAGGAGCAGACATAGCTACAGACATGTGCTTGCTTCCTCCTGCTGCTTCTGTGACAAGGGCTACCTACAGGACTCAATGAACTCTACTTCAGTGCCTCCTCACTGAAAAATGTCCAGAGTCTTCTCGGGTCTCCTGCCTCATCCTCTAAATACAGTCAGACTAGAGTACACAACCCTTCAGAACAGATTATTCCAACACTGGCAGCATCACGCAGTTATTCTTAGCACAAGTCAGTTACACAAGTTTCTGGAGACCTCTCCTATGATCACTGAGATCATTCCCTAAAATTTCCAGGAGCCTCCTACACTGCAATGATCAGGAACGTAACATATACACCGAACATGCAATTAGTAGAGATGTCTCATTCATTCTTTAAAGCAGAACTCAAACTTACCCCCCCAGCTATGAGCAACATCTTCATGTTTGGTAAATAATGGCAGCTGCATCTGTAATGGACACAGAAAAGAAAATGAGAAAATACTGTATTCTTACTATAGCAACACACACTGCTGAGCAAACTCTTCTTCTGCGCACAGCACATAGGAAAAAATCAGCAACCTTAATATCTATCCTAGGAATAATTCTGGTTTATGGCCCAGTAATATAACCAAGCTGACCAGCCATATTATAAGGACTGTTAGAAACGCTGTCTGAAACACAAGTGCATCAGCAAAAACACAAGCTTTAAAACCCTACAAGCCATTTTGAAAATTAAACAGAGATCAACAGTATCTGTATTTTGTAGTGCCAATTTTTTGAACACTTTGCATTTGTCATGAAACATATGATGGTGTTGGCAGCAGCTTCCAGTTAGCACTGGTCCCGTTTGTGGGAGCCGCTGCCTAAAACAGGAATTAGATGGAGTCTCATCCTCAACAGCTTTGCATTGTGTTTGCTCCACTGGTGAAATATTGCTACCCTGGAGAAGAGGTGGAAACATGCAGGATTCTGCAGCACAGAAAATAAGCCCTTCACAGTTTTGTATGGTGTACACACAGAGCCATTCTATCTCTTCTCAGCAACTCCAGCTTACATTATATCTACAGACTTACAGTGAGATGAGATAGTCACAGTATTTAAACCTTCAAACAATCTATGCTGCAAATCTGCCAGCCTCCTGTTCCTCAGAATGTTTTATCTCAGCTAAAAATTATCAGTTCAGAGGGATAAGAGCACAGAGGTATACAGCTGACTGTAATGCATTCCACCAGACAGCCTTTATGAATTTTTTAGCTGAACTTTCTTCTGTCCTTGTTGTTCTTGCCAACCATATGCAGAACATTTTAGAGACAATAGCAATTCCCCAGAGGTTTATATGCACTCTTCCATTCCCAACAATTAAAAAAAAAAAATCCTTTTTCTAAACTGAGCTTCATCTCCTATTTTCATTCATCCTAAATTACAACTAACATCCAGGATTTGCACTGCATAGCTGAGAAACTAGCAGAAATTGCCACATTCAATTAGCACAGCAGAAGCAACAAACTCGAAATTGTATTTCATTCACTTTAATTCACTAGTTGGTTGCCATAAATACTTGTCTGTAAAACATGGAATTCTGAATACTCCACAGACATTATTTTCCTTTCATGAAGATATTTGTTTACTTTGGCAGTGATTCTCTTGGGAGAAACTCTAATGACTTCCACTACAAAACAAAACAAAACCAAAATAAAAAAGAAACAGAAACTGCCACTAGCAAGCAAGAAAATATTAGTCTAATGTGCTGGTTAAACTCCAGGGCAAAAAGGAGAAAAAACAAATTAAATCACTGCTTTGCGTTCTTGTGACCAGAACACATATCCTTCAAGTCCAACAGGCATCATAGCTCTTGTGATGAAACTCAGGCTTTGAATACAGCAAGAAATCTGCCCATCTCCTATGAATTTTAAGTTTTTTAGCTTTAAAACAGACAAACAAAAACATAACATGGACATGGGAAGAGCAAAATAAGTTAAATTATCTCAATCCCTGGTGCTAGATTTTCCTACTGCTTTTAATTTCATTCCAACACACAGTGAACTGAAAAAAGGTTTCTTTCCCAATTTTATTATATCTGGATGATTAATATGTTTTTCTTTTAATGAGATAGACCACCAGGAAAAAAAAAAAAAAAAGGTAAGCTACTGTGACTCAACAGACCTCTCACTGCTGAAAAAGACTTGCCTACCTCCTTCCTAAGAATGCATAATTATTTTCAGAGTTTAGAAAAATCAAGAAGAGAAAAACTGTAAATAAAACACATTGATATAAATCATCAGACCTCTTTCCTGTGAAATGTCAAACCTTTTCATCTGCTTTTCTATATGAATAACCTGCAGCCCCAGACTGTTTTCCACATTTCCATGGAAGGAAAAAGTCATTAACAAAAATCAGCTTTAAGGTTGAGAGGAAGCAGCTCTAGCAAAAGTACGTGAATCATATATTTTTGTTACCAGTTAGAACAATGTGCTGTTCCTGGAATGCATACGCAAGCCTGTTTCAAAGCTGAAACTGAGGAACAAAGCAGACACATGTCACAGACCACAGGACAGCAGACTGTGTACTTCCCTAAACAGCCAGATCACAGGGCAGATTGAGGCTGATCCCTTAGCAGAGCCCATATGAACAGTGCAGGACAGACAGAGCTACTCAAGAGTGCTGACAAAGAGTCCGGGTAGAGCAGATGTGGAAAGGGAGAAGGAAAAGTATAGTAGTAAACAAGCAAATATCAAAACCCCTGATTTTCTTGTAGCTGTAGAGCCTTGAAAGAGGGGTCAAACAGAGCCATAAATCACTGTAAATGGTGAAAGGCCTATAAATATTGTAGGCTGTGGAAAGAACCATTTGTTGCATTACAAGCAGCCGATGAGTCTCTGCTCAGACACTCCACAAGAAAAAGGTTTTCTGAAGTCAGTTACTATCTGTAGCTATGTTTACTTTTAACTATAACATGCAAAAGTTCATGAGAAAAGATGCTTTTAGTGTTGGAATGAAAGCAAATAAAATTTTCATGTGCACATGTTTTTGCAGCCCATATTCAAAATCACAGCCGCAGTAATTTTCCAACTAGCTAATAGGAAGGAAACAGCAGATTCAAGCAGCAGAGTTATTTTTTTTTTTATATGTCAGTCTCCTGATATTCTGGTGTTTGTATTAGTTCACAAAATGAAGAAGCACTGAATTAACTCTGTATGCACAGAAAAGTCAACATATTACACCTAAAGTTTTATCAGTTTCATGATTTAATCCATGTTCCCCAAAACTGTAACACTTACTCAGTGATGACTGATTAGGAAAAAGCATGGACCCTATCCCAAGAATGTACACTTTTTAAAGAACAAAATCCAGAGACTGCTCTGAAGTGGGAAGCCTCTGAGAACAATCTCATTCAGTTCTTAAAACTGCTAACAGGTTTTTTGTTGTTGTTTGAACAGAAAAATAGAATGGAGGCACAAAATCCTTTCTCATGTAATATCCTGTAACTAACACTGGCCAATAGCAGGTGTTATTCTCCTGGGTTTGTAGAGATGAAAGAGTTTAAGATGAGCATGGTAATTTCTAGAAGAGATGATAAACACTTAGGGGCAAAATTCAGAAGCCACTGCCTTGATGATCTATTTTATATTACCCAAATAGCAGCCAGAAGAGCTGCTTTTTAATCCTTACTATTTATTTGATTTGTCTTTATGTAATGCTATTTAATATAGTTTATTGTTATTTGACTTTGCTTTTTATCTTCTATAGCATTGCCGGTTCCATTTGCCACAGAAATTGAGTGCAGAGTGGATGATGCAGAATACCAGACAAGATGATAGTTGTCTTTCAGGCACTGACAAACCAAGGAGAGCTGTCAGCTCCTGCTCTGCCACAAGCCTCCTAGGTGAAGCTGACGCAATGAGCACACAGCAGCGAGCTGATTCCTGGCCTCAGGAACCATGAGCTGGGTATATTCCCTTTTACCCCACTGACAGATTGGGTTGCAACATCTGCTTTTTCCAACTTACATATTGCACACAGCGAGGTTGCATATGGCTTGGCATTCATCTCTCGTAATGTTTGTTGCCTTTTCTGAGCTACTCATCCCAGCCCCATGACTCTCCAGCTTCCACAAGCCACTGAGGTGCCGGGGGCAGGCTGGTGTCTCAGTGCACTCCCTTCACCGGGAGCAAGCACATGGTCTCCTTCTGGAAACAGTCATGGAATGTGTTGTCCAAGCACCCCAGTATCCCATAGGGTCTGGAAAGGCAAATCTAGGAAGTTCCCAAGTTGCAATTGGTTGAAGGAAGTGGTTGAAGGAAGCATTATATATGCATAGCCTGTTCTCACACATTTGTTTAAGCATCTATTTTCAGACACTATGACCTTCCTACCAAGCTCTAAAACCTTCCCTGGAAAGGGGCAGCTAAGATAAAAGAAAGCAGGAAGGAATCGAGGGATTGATTACAAGGGAGGTAAAAAAAAACAAACCAAAAAAACATTAAAGCAAGAGGGTGCGAAGGCCAAATGGTCAAAAATCAAGAAACTGGGAACTGGAGAAAGAAAACAAACAGCACTACAGACAAGAGTCAGCACTTCTTGATGGCAATGATGGCTGAAGAGACAAGAGGTACAGCCCAAAGAACTGTTGGTTTGACTTAGTAGAGTTGTTCTTGCTTGTAACAGAGCTTAGAAGCATATACTGCAAAACCAAGGAGCATCAAAGACGTCCTGCATTCTGCAGCAAGATATCCAGAAGCTTTCCTCATAATCGTCAGAGAGAGATCAGGTTTCTCTCTCTAACAGTCCCTGAGTTAGGGTAGGATGAGTTATCCTTTGGTAGCACCTGTCTTGTGTTTGTAGATTAGGCAGCTAATTCAAAGCAGACAATGACTTTTTGCATCCTTAAAAAAAAATAGATGGTGTTCACCCCATGCAAGTTGTTTCAATAACATGCATGATGGACAGAGATAGCTGTGACAGAGCATCTGAGTGCTTTTGTCTTTGTCAATTCAAAAGTATTCACAGATGCCATGTTTTGAAGGAAGAATTGCTAGAATTTGGGCTTGATTTAAAGATGAGGGACAGAGAAGCTGACCATTTATAAAAAAAACCCAACCAACTAAATTAGCTCCTATAGACTTTGTAGAAACAGGCAGCTGGTTGTAGGAGGGACACCGTGCAGCATTGCTCTCACCCTTGCTAGGTGCCTCAGAATGCCCCAGGTAGAGGACAGCTTCTGTTCAGGCTTGCACATAACCAAATGTCAGGTGTATGACACGGACCCAAAGGGAAGCCAGATGCTACCCGTTCTGCAGCTCACAAAAGTAATGTTTATGAGGACTGTGATGTGAAGCAACTCACTGAGCAGAGAGGAGCCATTAGATGGCCAGCAACATTTACTCAGCATGCAATCATCTGTTTGGACTTGGTCTGCACTCTTTATTTTTTACCACTTTTAAGATGCTTGATGCAGAGTTCTTGAAAGAGATGCCAATATAATGAATAATTCTGCCATAATACATCAAAGATAAATATGCATCAATCATTCTTCTATGTTGCAAATGTACTTTCATCTTAACCCTGCAAGACAGCATAGAAATCCAAATAGAGACACCCCCATAGGTTTACAATCACATCAGAGCTTACTGCAGATGCCAAATTGATTTTTTGTTCCCTCTATGTTTATGTGTACAACAAACATATGCAGATTTAACAAATAAGAATTGTTACACTGGGTCACACCAAAGGTCTATGGGCCAAATGGAAAGCAGCCATCCAATCTTTGACAGTGGCCACTAATGGATGCCTAGAGGAAAGTACAATAGGTCAAGAATATAATGGCACTTCCCCAACGTACTCTCACATTCAGTAGCTGTGTATTCAGCTGCCCTCACTGCTGAACTACAGCTTTCAGAGAGCACAGGGGGAGCTCATTTACTTGAGTCTTTTTGGGATATCTACATCTGTAACAGCATTACATCTATAGTTGCTGACCTCTTTCTTTGCATCAAACAGTAGCCAAGAGCTGTATTTCCACTAGATGGAAAGGGTGAAAACCTACCTTTAGTACTGTCTGTCCAGGAAATACCTCAAAAGGTAACACCACGAGCTACTGGACAACAGTCTCATCCTGGGCTGCATCAAAAGAAGCCCTGCCAAGCTGATTAAGAGAGGTGACCCTGCCACTCTTTTCTGGTGAGACTTCACTTGTACTATTGTGTCCGGCTCTGGAGCCCTCAGCACAGGGAAGGACATGGACCTGATGGAGCATGTCCAGAGGAGGGACACAAAAATTATCAGAGGGCTGGAGTACCTCTCCTACAGGGACAGGCTGAGAGAGTTGGTGTTGTTCAGCCTGGAAAAGGTTCCAGTGAGACATCATAGCAGGCTTCCAGTATCTGAAGGGGGTCTAAAAGAAAGATGGGAAGCGACTACATGATCTCTGTTTACAAGAGCATGTAGCAGTAGGATGAGGGTCAATGGTTTTAAACAGAGAAGCGTAAATGTAGACTAGATATTAGGAAGAAGTTTTTCATTATGAGGGTGGTAGAACACTGGAACTGGTTGCCCAAGGAGCTGGAGGAGGCCCCATCCCTGTAGGTGCTTGAGGTCAGGCTTGATGAGGCTCTGAGCGACCTGATCTAGTTAACCATGCCCTGCTCACTGCAGGGGGTTGGACTTGACTATCTTTAAAGGTCGCTCCCCGGCCAATGCATTCTGTGATTCCATGGGCTTGGCCTGCACTGTGTCTTCGAGGAGCCCATCCCATCTGTGGCGTGGTTTTCACTGCAGGATCTGGGTGGAGAGGGCGACAGACTCAGCTTCAGCCGGGAGCTCTCCACCGCACCACAGGGCCAGAAGTGCCGGAGTCTGGCAGCGAGCCCCCGTCCCCACGTCCCTAGCACGGCGGGAGCGTGAGGCCGAGCCGCGATCCCCACACGGCCCAGCCGCTGTGAGGTGCCGCCGGGGGAGGGCGGGGCCGCGGCCCCTGTGGCGACGCGGGGGGCGGAGCTCCCTCGGCTGGGCCTCGGGCACCCGCCGGGCTCGTGCCGCCGCGCGCGGGCTCCACCCCCGGCCGGCGCTGGCGCGCGGCCCTGCGTCAATGCAAATGAGCGGCGCGCGAGGCAAGGGGCGGGGAGCTCCTCCCCCCTGAATGAGCAACTGACGGGCCGCAGGCAGCGCGAGAGCCCACCCGGCCCAGCCACCCCCCCAAGCCTCCCCCCGCCCCGCCTGGGCGCATAAAACTCGGGCGCAGCCGCTGCCGCAAAAAAGAAATACAATCGGTTTATGTTCGAGGTTCCCGCTTGCGGGCAGATAACGTCGCCGCAAGCCCAGTGCGTGCCTTCGTCACCCCGAAGGCCGGCGGGTCTTCGGCGCGTTACTGAGGCTGCCACCTTCCACCCCCCCCCGCCCGTCCCCCCTGAAGTGGTAGAGCCCGACCGGCCGCTCGCAGCCGTGCGCGCGGTCGCTGGTCAGCGCGAGCAGCGCCAGAGCGGGCACAGGGGCCTCTGCCTGATGAGTATTCATGAGGGGGCGGAACCGCCGGCTCATTACCAAGGTCGGCAGGGCAGGCAAGGAGGCGGGAGCTGTGACGTAGCTATGGCGCAAGTTCCGGCCTTTTTAAGGCCGTTGCAGCCGGCTCAGAGCCGGCAGTGGGGGGGGTTGGGGGCAGAGCGGGGTCTGGCCGCGGTAACCGGGGTCGCCTGACGTGCGGGGTGGTGGCGGCCGAACTGCCTCCCTCCTTCCCCGCCGCTGCCAAGCTTGGGAACGCCCCGCTGTGTCCCCGCGTTACGGTGGAGCGGCTCGGGGGGGAGGTCGGACAGAGGAGTTACCAAGAGGGACTGTCAGGGGGGAATGACCTGCCCGGGGGTGTTTGTGATCTACTGGATTACTGTTGGTACGACTCTAGACAGGGGTCCCGATAGATTAGGGAGAATAATAAAGAAATAAATCCTGATATAAATAAGATCATTTATTATCAAAAGGTTCAGATACTTCTTAAAAGCAGCGTAGTGGGGATTGTGGCAAGAGAGAGGGCATTTAGAAAGTGGGTATTTTTTCGGCTATATAGTGTTTTGCGATAGGCGGTGTTAAAGCCTCTCGGAAGATTATTAATTATCTTTGTCTCTTCAGACTCCCGGGGTGGGGAGGTCACCCCTTCGCTGGGCCGGTGTCAGGGGAGTTTCCCACACACACACAAACCCCCCAATTGCATGGGCGACCGCAGCTTCGGGCTCCCGCAGACGGCGGCCTCCAGCCCCAGCCCACCGGCGGGTGTAGGAGGCGCTGGGTCGGCCGGGTCCTTCCCCTCCCTGGCAGCGGCGGCAGCCGCCTCTCGTTCCTCCTCCTCCTGCCCCTTCTCATCTGCTGTAACCGGTTCCTCCGGCAGCGGCGGCGGGTCCGGCGGGTCGCGGCCGCCTTCTCTGTTCCCCTCGGCCGCCGCTGCTGCGCATCATCAAAACATGCAGGATGAGCTGCTCCTGGGGGTGACACAGCAGCAGCCAGGCAGCGAGAGGTTGGGCAGCAACCCCGCATCAGGACACCCCCCTCTCGGCCACCCCTCCTCTGACTTTAAACCCAGTCTCAGCCCCCACCAGGATTTAAACAAGCAGCAACCGCAGCAGCAACAGCCGCCGCCTCCTCAGCTGAGCCAGAAGAGGAAAGAGTTTAAGCAGCAGCTCAGCAGCCCAGCCCAGCTCGGCAGCAGCCACCCCCTGAATAACCACCACCCCCCAGACTATCATCACCACCCCCCTCAGCAGCAGCAGCAGTTCAGCCACCCCACTGACAAGTACCAGCAGCAGGAGCACAGGCAACAGCAGCAGCTTCAGCTCCTCGGCGCTCACCCCCCGGAGCCGCCGCGGACGGGGGACTACCCGCACCACCGGCCTCTCAGCCCCGCCGAGCACAAGGGCGGCGCGGACAGGGGGGGTTCAGAGCGGCTCGCCCCTTCCTGCCCGGGGGGATCGGTGTCCGCGGACCCCAATGTGGGGGTGGCCGCCGCCTCCTGCGTGAATCCGCCTCCGTCTCCTCCTCATCTGCAGGCGAGAGCCAAGCTGCCCCCCATGGAGTCCCCCCCGAACAGCCACTTGCTGGGCAGCCCCGGGAACCTCCTGCCCGGCGGGCTAGGCTCTGGCTTCAGCAGCTTGCAGAGCCCGGAGATCCCCAGCCCCCATCACCAGAGCGGGGGCGGCTCCTCCTCGGCGGCTTCCCCTCCTCCTCCGCCGCTGCCCGGCTTCGGCACCCCCTGGTCGGTGCAGACCTCGTCGCCGCCTCCGCAGCAGACGCAGCAGCCTCCGGTCTCCAGCGGCGGCGGCGGCGGGCAGATCAGCGCGATGCCGCCCCCGAGCCCGGAATCCGAGACCAGCTTCTACCCGGGGATCCCGTCATCGATCAACCCCGCTTTCTTCCAGAGCTTCTCGCCGGTGTCTCCTCACAACCCCTGCGCCGGGCCCTTCAGCAGCCCCTTTTCGGCCGCCGCTCCCCCGCCGCCGCCGCAGATGAATTTACCTCAGCAGCAGCAGCAGCAACAGCAGAACCGGAGATCCCCTGTGAGCCCCCAGCTCCAGCACCAACACCAGGCGGCGGCTGCCGCCGCCGCCTTCCTGCAGCAGAGAAACTCCTACAACCACCACCAGGTACCGGGCGGCGGCGGGAGGGCCGGGCAGCCGCGGCGGGGCGGCAGGGAGCCTGGGCGAGCCGGCTCCGGAAGGGAACCCGGGCTGGAAAGGGGGGAGCTCGGGGCGAGGGCGATCCCCGAGGCAGGGAGGGGAACGGGAGGAGGACGCAGGAACGTGAGGAGGCGGAGGGGCTCCCCTTTCCTCGTTTCGCTAGCGGCAGGAGCCGGGAGGTTTCCGTATCCTCGCTGCCGGCACCGGGCGAGGCTGCGCGGCGGTGACAGCCCGGCGAGACCGCGGAGGCAGGGCGGGGCCCGGCCCGGCCGCTGTCGCCCCGCCGCGTTTGGCGGGCTGAGGGCCGCCGGTGGCCGGCGGGAGGGCACCTGCTCCCCCCGCCCAGTGCGGAGCCGGGCTAGAAGCGGCCGTAGGGGTCGAGCCGGGAGCTGTTGGCGGCGGCCCGCCCCGCGCCCGGCCGCTGCTCCCCGCCCGTTCCGGGTGGCAGGTGGCGGGGCGGCCGTTTCTGCAGCGGCCGTTGGGCTGTGACCGGCCTTCCTCGGTGTGCCGTCGGCTACCCAGGAACGTCGTTCCTTTTCGGTATGAGAAGAGGGGGTTTTAGCAAAGAGAGTAAACACTTCTTGTCAGGAAAGAGTTTCATCGCGAAAATATCCCCCTTGCCCCCCCCCCGCAGCCGCCGTAGCGAGCGCGGTGTCCCCGGAACAATGAGCCTGACAGCTCCGGCCGGCGCCGCCGGTGCTTCCTTCCCCGGGAATCCCCTTCCCCGGCCGCAGAACTGCTCGCTCGGCCCCTGGGCGTGCTGGGTTGGATGGGCATAGGACACGGAAAGTAGATGCAGCGTGGAAAGCTGTCAACATTGTTGCCTTTTCAGGGGTTTTGCCCGAAATTAATTTCTGTGCAGAGACAGCGGCTGTGTTTCAGGTTACCTTCGTTCTGCTGCCAGTTGTAATGAAGGGATATAACGAGCCCGTGTTAAAATCAAAGTTTATCTTTCCTTCTGGAACAAAACATTCTAAGAAATCTCAGGAAAGCAGATCCGCATGAATATTACCTGCTTGTGCGTTGTAGCCAATTCTTGCTCCACTCACCTGCTTGGTTATGAAAGGCCGAAGTTTTATAGGCCTCACCCTTATTTTTCTTTCATTGTAGTATTAAATCCTGTAAATTTTAATCGGTAGAGCTGGATTTGTGAAGCATTTATATCAGAACTGGAATCTCTCGTTAAGTGTCCCTGTCAGATGCATCACGCTTAGGAGCTGGTTGTCCTTAACATCTATAATAACCCTCTTCAAACAAATTCCAAAGCAATTCTCTAACAGTGAGTTGTACAGGAATTCTCTCCCAGTTATGAGTTGTAAGTAAACTTAAACAGTGCCATGACAGCATAGCTAGCAGTATTAGAGGCTTGTGAACATTTGGCATTATCTCCTCAGGTTTGTTTCACAATAGACTGCCTGCCTCTCCCAAAAGTCCAACCAAAGTATTCAAGTTTTACAACATAATTATCTATAATTATATAGAATGGGATGTTTTCCTGATTACTTGACCAAAAATGGCTTTAGTGGTTTGGTTTTTTTATTATTATTTGCTTTCTGGGAAGGGGTAGTTACAATTTTTTGTGACTTAAGAAAGTTCTGTTATCTTCTATATAGTGTATTGACTTGGTTTTTATTTTTTAAGTTCTTAGCTGCAAGCAACTCATCTTGTAATTCTAAGCTTGCAGATAAAAAGCATTGTGTTCTACTTCACAGGGAACTGAATTTAGAATATCTGTGCGCACACACTATTTATATGTCTGAGAAAAAGCCTTTCCAAGAACGGGATGATTTGAGAACACTAAAATCCTTCCCTGTCAGTCAGGCTCAGCGGGTCCACCTCTTGCTAGTATGGCAACCACTATAGGTCACTTTTTAGCACAAGTTGTGGTTTAGGAATAAAAATTTATGATCCTGTAAAGCCTGCCTTCTAAAGGCTGCTTAACGTTTTCATAATGAAAAATACAGTGCACTTGTTAGATAGCAAATACTCTATACTATATCTAAAAGGGGAAGAAAAAAAGGAATTCCACTCTGCAGAACCACAGATAATCCCATTCATTACTCCAGAAATACTTGACCAGTAGCTTCAGAATAACGCATTTTAATGTGGAAATGTTAAGATAACTCCTCCAAACAGATTGTCTGTACAATAATCGGTGCTCTTATTTTTGCTCTTATATGGGAATACTGAGACAATGATACCCAAAATATTGTGAGGGAAGGAATCAGGCTGCCATCTGAATTTTACTTTTAAAATTTTTATAGACTGTAGTGAAATACTACTACACGCTAAATAGAAGTAATTATTATTAATAGAATAGTATTGTTTTAATAAGAAATTTAAAGGTTTTGAAATTCTGGTCTTATTTTTGCAGACATCTTGCTATATTAATACCCAGTAATGTATGAGAAAATGGTCTCGGGCTTTTTTGTAACGTGGTTTTACACCTTGGAATTGTTCTATTGCATGGCTTCAAAGAGTGCAGTTTCTAAATGATAATCTAAACTGCTTGCACAAGTACTGCAGGTTTTTTGGGGTGGAATGGGGGAGGGGGAATTTTTTTTCTTCCTTGCCTCACTAGTTAATTGACATGTTACCAAGAAAGAGTGGTTTATGTAAATCTTCACGCATTGATTACTTGGTGGGTTCTTCGGTTTTGTTGGGGTTTTTAAATGAGAAAAACACTTCAGGTATTTTCAAAATAATATTCATGAATCTTTCTTTTTAGCCTCTTCTGAAGCAGTCACCCTGGAGCAATCAGAGTAGCGGCTGGAGCACAGGAAATATATCCTGGGGAGGAATGCATGGCAGAGACCATCGTAGAACTGGAAACATGGGAATTCCAGGAACTATGAACCAGATCTCTCCTTTGAAGAAGCCCTTTTCTGGTAATGTCATAGCTCCTCCTAAATTTACTCGCTCCACTCCATCACTGACACCAAAATCCTGGATTGAAGATAATGTTTTCCGAACTGACAACAACAGTAATACTCTCCTTCCTTTGCAGGTAAGGATGCTGTGTACCAAGTGTTCATAGGTTTGCTTAGCATTTTGGCATCCTTCATTTTAAAGGAGAATTAAGCAGTGATACCTGATTTGAAAACAGTATATTTCTGTATTTTTAATCCTAAATTGCAACTAACCCCAACATTTTCAGTATATTCAGCAATATATTATTCTTACAGTTAAGAATATTGACTGTGAAGAAAGATAGAAATTAGACATCTATGGATGCAGCAATAGAGCAAAATATGTTTAGTCCAGCAAGTATTTTATGCCTATGGTATGCTTATATTCTTATAAATCCCTTTAAAAATCAGGGGGTTTTTGTTCACTTGTACGTAAGTTTTCTTACTTTTGTAGATGGCTCAATCTTTGTCACATTTGTCCTTTTCTGGTGTTCTAGGCTGACATTTGCATGTCAGTGAGAAATTTTTTCCTCCCTGTTCTTGCAACTTATATGTTTCATCTGGAAACCCTCTGATTTAGAAGTGTTAAGCAGGAAGAGGTGTCTTAGAACTGAAGATCTGGGTTCAGCTCCTGAATTATGCTAGTGACATAGACTTTAGGTAATTCACTTAACTCCAGCCTCAGTTGCCTGTTCTTTTTTTTTTCCATTCCTGCCTAATCATTTAGTCATAAGATTTCTTGTTAGTGGAGACCTATAGTACTTTGGATCCCAGTTTTAGTTGCAGTTCTAAAAAATTAAACTTCATACATGGGTTGGGTGGTTTTTTTTGTTAAAAAAAAAAACAAAAAAGCCAACTCGGGCAGCTTTTTTTTAGAAAAATAATGCAATAAAATTATTCTATACATTCTTTAATTTTCATTGTGCCTGTGTCAGCTTTGGTTTTTGTCTCACACTGAGTGACTATATTCCAGCAAAAGTAAGAAAGTTAATATGCAGAGAAAGTAATTGGTGTTTCTTTATCACCACATAAGTCTATTATAGTTGGTTTTAATTTGCTTTCATACAGAGTATCCTAGAGTTTAATTTGTCATTGACTATATTTGAGTTTGTACAGCTGCATTTGCATCAATTAGCTACATAAGGCTTAGCTTCCTGTAGTAGCGGCAAAAGGGTGATCCCTGGGACCAGATTTTCCACTAGAGTTGCTGTTTTTTGGTAACCATTTTGCTGGTGGAGTTCCATTTGGCACAAAAGGCCATGTCCCGACTATCCAGTTGAGCTCTGAGACTTGGAGTATTCTGGAAGATAATGGTGACTTTGGACATAACTAAATTCTGCTCCAGACAGATACATTGGATCTGAAAACTTAGAGTATTTGCCTATACTGTGAAGACCTTTCCATTAAGTAGCCTTGCTAGCTGGAATGTCATATTCAGATTATTTTTGTGGAGGTGGAAAGATGATGGAAAAAGATGCCATTCTTTATTTATTCAACCTGATAAGGAAAACAGATTACAGCTAGGTAATGGTTTGCAGTGACAGGCTCCAAGAATAGATGAAAGTAAACACTGAAATGTCTCCTGAAGATGTTAGCCTAAGGAACAATGTTAAAAATACTAATGCCATCATATGTTGAAAGTTCAGTGACGTATGCATTGGAATTCATATGCAGCTAAGCACAAGTCATGAATTTATTTACTCATCCAATGTATCTTACAAGTCAGCATGGCTGTTACTTTGAACTTTTAGAAGCTTCTCTGTTGGTCATCTAATACAGATGAACTCATTTTATGTCTAAACATAAGTCTTGTGCATCAAGCCATAAATCATTTTATGGTAGAAAAAAATCCTTGCAGTTTATAATCACATGAATGTTTCTCTTTGGGGATTGTTGGGGTTTTTTGAAGGACAGTGTCAGNAGCAAGTATTTTATGCCTATGGTATGCTTATATTCTTATAAATCCCTTTAAAAATCAGGGGGTTTTTGTTCACTTGTACGTAAGTTTTCTTACTTTTGTAGATGGCTCAATCTTTGTCACATTTGTCCTTTTCTGGTGTTCTAGGCTGACATTTGCATGTCAGTGAGAAATTTTTTCCTCCCTGTTCTTGCAACTTATATGTTTCATCTGGAAACCCTCTGATTTAGAAGTGTTAAGCAGGAAGAGGTGTCTTAGAACTGAAGATCTGGGTTCAGCTCCTGAATTATGCTAGTGACATAGACTTTAGGTAATTCACTTAACTCCAGCCTCAGTTGCCTGTTCTTTTTTTTTTCCATTCCTGCCTAATCATTTAGTCATAAGATTTCTTGTTAGTGGAGACCTATAGTACTTTGGATCCCAGTTTTAGTTGCAGTTCTAAAAAATTAAACTTCATACATGGGTTGGGTGGTTTTTTTTGTTAAAAAAAAAAACAAAAAAGCCAACTCGGGCAGCTTTTTTTTAGAAAAATAATGCAATAAAATTATTCTATACATTCTTTAATTTTCATTGTGCCTGTGTCAGCTTTGGTTTTTGTCTCACACTGAGTGACTATATTCCAGCAAAAGTAAGAAAGTTAATATGCAGAGAAAGTAATTGGTGTTTCTTTATCACCACATAAGTCTATTATAGTTGGTTTTAATTTGCTTTCATACAGAGTATCCTAGAGTTTAATTTGTCATTGACTATATTTGAGTTTGTACAGCTGCATTTGCATCAATTAGCTACATAAGGCTTAGCTTCCTGTAGTAGCGGCAAAAGGGTGATCCCTGGGACCAGATTTTCCACTAGAGTTGCTGTTTTTTGGTAACCATTTTGCTGGTGGAGTTCCATTTGGCACAAAAGGCCATGTCCCGACTATCCAGTTGAGCTCTGAGACTTGGAGTATTCTGGAAGATAATGGTGACTTTGGACATAACTAAATTCTGCTCCAGACAGATACATTGGATCTGAAAACTTAGAGTATTTGCCTATACTGTGAAGACCTTTCCATTAAGTAGCCTTGCTAGCTGGAATGTCATATTCAGATTATTTTTGTGGAGGTGGAAAGATGATGGAAAAAGATGCCATTCTTTATTTATTCAACCTGATAAGGAAAACAGATTACAGCTAGGTAATGGTTTGCAGTGACAGGCTCCAAGAATAGATGAAAGTAAACACTGAAATGTCTCCTGAAGATGTTAGCCTAAGGAACAATGTTAAAAATACTAATGCCATCATATGTTGAAAGTTCAGTGACGTATGCATTGGAATTCATATGCAGCTAAGCACAAGTCATGAATTTATTTACTCATCCAATGTATCTTACAAGTCAGCATGGCTGTTACTTTGAACTTTTAGAAGCTTCTCTGTTGGTCATCTAATACAGATGAACTCATTTTATGTCTAAACATAAGTCTTGTGCATCAAGCCATAAATCATTTTATGGTAGAAAAAAATCCTTGCAGTTTATAATCACATGAATGTTTCTCTTTGGGGATTGTTGGGGTTTTTTGAAGGACAGTGTCAGAGTGAGAAGGTGGTCACACTTAATGGTGAGCATCAGAGCCACAAATTAAATAGACCTGTTTGGCTCTAATTATGCTGTAGGTTGAGCTATCTTAAATTTCCCTTGATCTATAAAGTCATAGTTGCAGAATACAGTCAAACTCACCCTCTTTGAAGGGTTGCTGTGCTATCTGCTGCTATTGTAGAAACACTAGATGTTTCCATAAATTACTTGGCTGTGCTGAAACACTGTTCCTGTTTTTCAGTTATTACACGTTATGGTTAATTCCTTGTGATGACTCTTGCATTTTGCAAGTCATAATGAAGTTAAATAGAGCTTGGAGCTCGTGCTTCTTTTCATTAGGACTCGTGTTGGCAATTGCAATGCTGTCAAAACCCCTCTTGCTAATTTGTACTGTGCTTGTCTCCTTCCATAAAAGGCTGAGGTATTTAGATTGAGGATTCTTAAAGATACAGTGGCAATTTCAGAAGATACGGAAATAAAAACAGTAATTAAATTTGTGCCATTGCAAAAGTTCACTGCAAAAGAATTTATGTGTATGTAGAAGTTATCGGTTTTTCCAGACTTTCAGAATGAACACATCTTGGCATACATGTTGACATCACTCACAGTTTTGCAGAATACTCTTCCACATGGTCACATGTCTTTGTTTTAACTGCAGTAATCATTTTGTATGGCAGGGGACAAAGGACCTTTTCCCCTGAACTTAGCTTGCTGAAGCTCAGCAAAAGTCAACAGCTCAGAAAAGCCAGTGTCTTCACTGCCTAACTTTCTGTGGGTTAAGAATGTTCTGCTACTATTTTTTAAAGTACTAGGTATTTTTTCTGTCTGAATGGCATTCATCAGTGTGAGCTGCTCAGCCAGTTTCTCTAAAACATGCACCTGATGCAAACAAGATCCATCACAGAGGAATCACGAATTCAAAGCTTTTCCCTTCCATGGAACTTTGTTATTTTTTGGCATTTGCATTGATGGATGGTCCCCAGCAGAGAGCTGACATCAGTTCTGATTAAAATCATGGTTTTTTGGCATAAAACTAATATACCAGTGACAGTGAATGTCATTACTGATAACTGAATCAGTAATTATGTGTATTACTTAAAGGGATTAAAGCAGATTTTCTGTACTTCATAGTTAAAGCTGAAACATCCTATGTAAAGTTGAATTCACAGTGGCTACACTAGTTACAGCAAAGCTGCTTTTGCTCACAGTAGTTATAAAGGACATCTCTCAGGGAAGTCACCACAGTCCAAGAATTTTTTTGTTTTTAAATAAAAGTAGTTAAATATCATGGCAATACTGATTTAAACAGGAGAAAATTAAGCCAATAACTTTTTTTTTTTCTTATGTGACTCACTGCAAGAAGCTTTTTTTCCTCCCTTAAGTTTTGAAGATAACACAAACTACATCAATTAATATATACTATATCTACAAGTGTAGGTTCTGCCAGGCTGCTTGCAGCATTATAGGTGGTACTTACAGGGAAGGGATTGTTGCCTTGTACCAGAATCACTAAGGAACAATTAGAAATCTTGTTATGTATTCACACCATCTGAGCATTTAATTGAGGAGCCTCTGTCTCTCTCTTTAGAGAGAATCTAGGCTCCTTACTTAGATAATCTACTTCTCTAGAAGAACATACCTGGAACTACTGACCTTATACAGCCCCTGGGATTCCAGCTTAGGCACTTAGGTTGCATGTCAAGAAATTGGACAACATGAATATTGTTTCTCATTGCCTTATCTAAAGTACAAAAAAAATGAATACTGGGTGCAAAGCTAAAAACATGTTTCTTAACACCACATGCTAAGTATTTGAAAAAAAAAAAATGTTTTGCATTTATGTGGCCAGAATGAAAGCACAGAAATCAGTCTTTTGTATTTTTTTTTATATTCCTCAGATGAGAAGAAAAAATCAAAGTTTTACATATTGCAGTGTCTGCTACCCCTGTTTTGACTGCAAGTTTAATGTTAAATAAATTAGTTATTGGAAGTTAAATGTTTAAATGAATAGTACATGCAATGTTCATGGTCCAAAAAGCTGAGCTTTATTATTCTATGTTAGAGTACAGCTCTCCAGCTGGGGGTTTGTTTGGTCAAGTACCATCTCTCACAAATTAAGACTTTTCTATCTCTTTGAAAAAGTTAGCATATTTGAAAAACACCAAAACATTGCAAAGCAAAATGATATTTGAATCTGCTGTCACAGTGTCCCTGTCTTACAATCACTTCATTCAGTGGCTTTCAGATTCTCAGAATGCCAGTTCTGGTGCATGTTGAGTAGGTAATCTAGATGATACACACACCAGTCAGTATCAGATAAAGAGCAAGTTGCTCAAGCTGGGTGCCATATTTAATGCCATACTTAAGACTCCTAAATAGGTGGCCTGTTTCTTCAGAAGTGCTGAGTGTTTGGCAGCTTACGTGAAACTTGAAGGAGTGGGTAGTATCTAGCTGCTAAGTTCTTTTGGTGTTCAGACTAATTAGTGAAGCTGTCCAAACATTGTTTTATAGCCAGGCTGCACCAGTATGTTTTCACTCAGGCAATACCCTCTACAGAACAGTATCTACAGGATTTTTAAAGCAGTAGATTGATTACCTGGGGCTGATTGAATAACACAAAACCAGGTATTTGTGTTGGAGACTGTGCTGGGAATATATCTAACTGGAGAAAATGATCTACTGCCATACTCTCAACCTTTGAATTGGGAGCTGCACAGATGAATGATTCAAAGGAATCAATTAGCAGAAAGTTTGTGGGGCTTACCACATGAATATTTTTGTGACTTGATGAACTTCAGGACATTTCATCTTGTCTTCTCACTTGGGAGAACTGACCAAACCCCACTTGATTCCAGCCTCCTTTCAGTTAGTTACAGAGAATGATGAGGTCTCCCCTTAGCTGCCTTCTCTCTAGGCTAAACAACCCCAGTTCCCTCAGCCACTCCTCATTACACTTGTTCTCTAAACCTTTTACCAGCTATGTTGCCTTGCTTTGGACATGCTCTAGCACCTCCCTTTGTGTAGTGAGGGACCCAAAACAACCCAGTATTCCAGGTGTGGCCTCACCAGTGCTGGGTACAAAGGGACAATCACTTCCCTAGTTCTGCTGACCACACTCTTTGTGATACAGCCCAGGATGCCTTCTTGGCCACCTGGGCACCCTGCTGGCTCACACTCAGATGGCTTGGGCAGTTTTCCAGCTACTCTCCGCAACCCTGGAGTGTTGCATGGGGTTGTAACCCAAATGTAGGTCTCAGCTCTTGGCCTCATTAACCTTATCCCATTGGCCCAGTCAATGGCCAGTCTGGATCCTTTTGTAAAGCCTGGCTACTTTCAACAGATCAACACTCCTGACTAACTTGGTGTTGTCCACAATACTGAGGGTGCCTTTCATCCTCTCATGCAGATCAGTGATAAAAAAAGAGAACAGTCCCCCAATATTGAGCCCTGGGGAATGCCACTGGATTGGACTCCACCACTAGTCTTTGGGTTTGGCCACCCAGCCAGTTTTTAATCCAGTGAGGAGTATGCCTGCCCAATCCATGAACAGCAATGTCTTAACTGTTCCTTTAGTTTGATTTTTGTTTAAATTTATTTACATATCTTCTTAATTTGCCTCATAAGTCAATCTTGCAAAGCATTTAATTATCTCCATAATGTGGAAGTACTGCAGTATGGGTATAGTACATGCTGTTGGAATTTTTTGGTTTGTTTTTAAATGCTTATGTAGTTGGGAAGTAGGTGTGTCTGCCACAGGACCTGTTCTTGGTGCATTTTTGGCTCAATTTAGCTAGGTTACATAGCAGATTGTGTCATTTTAAGTTTTAAACAGTTTTGTTGTTAGACTGACTGTTCACAGATGTCTACCAGATACTATAGCTCACCTTTACCACTAATGACACCGTGGAGAGTAACCAGGCAATTCCATGTGTCTACTTTAAGCTTTCCTCCTTGCTTTTTTATATATCTAAAATTGTAGTTGTCGTGTTAAGTTTCTCATTTACACTAGCTGTGGTTTCAACAATGGGCTTATGATTATATCTTCAGTATGATTATTATCTTCATTAAAATGAGAATGATTTGAGGTTCACATGCTAGAAAATACTACATTTTAGAATATACAATGTTCTTAATTGTTAGGTTATTACTGCCAACACTGAATAGAGTATTCAGGTACTATTTAAAAGTCTGTGACTGTTATTAAAATTGACCTGACATTAAGGTACTTTTTTAGTCTGTCACTATTAAAGCTGCCACTTTCTAGTCCTAGAACACATTTTTATTCAGGTCAGTTTTAATGTAAAAAAAATGGAACTTGTTAGCATTTTAATTCGGGAAATTATTTTTTAAAGATCTCATTAATTGAGCTTTTAAAAAAATCAGTAAACTCAGCAAGTTCAAAGCTGCAGTCTTTTTTTTCAGACAGCTACAACCATACTGACTTGAAGCTTTATGACTTTTTCCAGCTCCCATGAGATGGTGCTGCAATTCTTTAGAATATGGAAGGATGTGTAAAGAAACATACTTTAAAAATACTTCTATTTACTAAATTTAATATGCATGTAGAAGCCTTTTTTTTTTTAGTGGTCCTGTAGATGAGTAGTTTAAAGCAAAACTCAAAGTTGTTCAGTTTCTTAACTGTGAACATTATTTTTAGTGTTTGTGGTTAAAAACTAGCAAAATGGTGTTCACAGCTTCATAGTTTTCTGTCCTTGTGTTTGCTTTATGCATAAATGACAATAATATTAGCTTTGAGTTTCTGCAAATGCTCAAACAGGATAATCTTTGCATAAATTGAATGGATATATTTAGAAGTCCTAAATAGATTGTGCCAGGAAAAATGATTTGTTCAGCAATTGAAATATTGGAACTTGCTCTTCAGCAAAAGCTGCCCTCCTCCCATTTGTTCCACATTTGAATGTATGGGGGGAGGGCTTCTGAAATGCACTTTCTGTAGGTGTGTTGCATGACATTGTCAAAAAGTCAGTACAGTCCTGGCTGTATTCTATGGGTGGGATCTTTCATGCTTCTCCTAGATGGTGTAAATTTGTAAAAATTAGGAATTATTACTTTTCTGTAAACGTTCTTACATAGTCTTAGCTTTTAAATTGAGGTGATAATCTGACACTTAGCCATGTACCTCTGAGTCTGTAGGTAGTTATCCCAAAACCATGTTTTCAGTTCTGCTCTGTATGAATGCAGTTCTGATTCTGGTATTGAAAAGGTAGGTGAAGCAAATTCAAATGTTTTTACAGTTAAAAGAAAATAAAAAGCTACTGTGAGGATTTTTTAATACCTAGGAGAAGTAAACCATTGGCTGTGTGGAAAAAAGCAGCATTATGTTGTGACATTCCACTGAGATCTGGACCTCCTGACACAGCAGAGTTCACTCACTCCTGAGCACGGGACTGATGAGCTGCAGGGAGGGGGGAAGTGCAAAACATTTTACATAAGTTCAGCCTTGACAGAGGGGCTTTTGGATTCAGGATGATCCACAGCTTGTATTAACATATGCACTTGGGTATCAGTGCCTTTGTACTGCTGATTATCCCAAGAACTGGAACTATTTCCATGTTCATTTAGAAGTAGTTCCAGGTTGTTTTAGCAGATAATTGCTTATCAACCGTGTTGAAATAATGAAACTAAAGATCGGCCCAAGAATTAGGACTATTTCCACGTGCATGGAAACCTAAAACAGTCATGCTCAGTAGTATTACTTTCTATACTTGTCCTAAAGAGAGAGGAAAACCACACTGAAAGTTTTCTGATTAAGTAGAGCTTGCTGCTGTAGAACTATCGCGGTTCAAAACATTGTGGATTTTTTTTTCTCCAGCAGAAAATCTTTGCTTACGTGGCCTACATTACTGAAATACTTTCAAGTTCTGCTTTGAAAAGAAAGTTTCAGAGTTGCATAGGTCATAACAGTGCTCGTTAAAGACGTCTGTATTTGGGGAGCACAAAGCAGGGTTTTAGCATTATAAAGCCTGGTTGCACAAAGGTTTAAAATATAAACCTTATACCCAAAGATTCATTTACTTCTTTTGAGATAGTTAAATTTCAGATGATGTTGCTTTCTAGTATGTAGTTCATCAGTGTGAATTGGAGTAGATGTTAGAAGTTTGAAGCACTGATTATGTAGATACTGGCTAAGCTCACAAGTGGTTAGTGTGATGTGGATGGTGAAATAGCAGACTACAATTTCCATATTTAATTCCTGCTTTACTTCAGTGAATTTACAACATTTTAATATGGTACAGTGCATGCCTACTGGATGTTTCCAGTGCCAGGAATTAAGTAATACCATTCAAAGAAATAAAACTTCTATTTTTTTTCAGCTGTATACACATCAACACTAAGGTGTAAAGAGGAAGGGAGAAGTTTATTCCATCAGGGCAAGCCCTTTCACTTTGGATAGACAGAACTTGCAAAACAGCAGGATACAAGGGTGAAGTGACAGGCACTGCACCATGTCAGCCAGTGAAGCAGTTTACAAATGAATCACACAAACACATTCTGTGTTTTATTTTTCGATTCCTCCGTAGGATTCACAACCAAGTGAGCTAGTTCTAGGAATTCACTCTTGAGGATCTCTTTCTTGCAGGCTTCTGTTCTCCAGAGCCAGGTTAAGTTTACAATAATGACCATTTTCCAGATAGTCCTGTGTTAACTCAATATATGTATATATAGCAATGATCAAAACATAAAAATCTTATTTAATGCACCTGTAATAAAGTGTCACACATTTCAGTCCAGTTTTTACCAGTGCTAGTTCTTTTCCCCTATCGGCTGGAGAGGTAGCAAAACATGTTTTCTGTTTGTTCAGCATTGGTTTTTGCAAGAGCACTTAACTGTGCTTTCCCAAATACTGACTTCAGCTGACTTTAAGACTTCATTAAAAATCCTGATAAGATATTCTGAATGCTCGGGGATAGTAGGGAACAGATCCAGCTTTGTCACTGCTCACACCTTCTGTAGAAAGCAACTTTGCTGTGATAAGCAGGTTCTTCTCATTGCGCTATTGGGAAACAAACCTGCAAGGGCATGGAAGCAAATTAGTCACTTCTCTTTCATTCTGGTGCTTCTCAGGACAGCTAAAGAACTGAATGAAAGCCAGCCAGGACAAAAATAAGGCTGCTGTGAACCAAAATAGTACTGGCGACTTGTTGGCACTCAAACCAGGTTGAAGATCACCTCACAAAGGGCAGTGTGGGGCATGCAGGAGTTAAGAGAAACCTACTTGTTAAATTTAACATTATTATTAAAATTATCTTAAGGTCTTTCAAGGATCCAATCAAATGAACACAGCAGATTGCTTGCCCAGCAGGAAGCCAGTACTTCTTATAGTTGTTTGAAGGAGAGATGAAAAAAAAAAGCCTCTCCCTCTTCATCCCCATGTTGTATCAAGTTGAATAAACTTCCTAAGAAAGATTAAAGTAAAATCTTCATTTCATCATGGCTTGTTTTGCAGAGCTGTTGGTCATGGTCTCAATTTCAAAGCTTGCTTTTTCATCCTCCCAAACGTAAAGAATGACTGCTGCTGGGAGATGATGTTTGAAATTAATCTGTGTTACACTGGCCTGTCAAAGAAAAACCATGAGTGCGTGTCAGATACCTTCTGTCCCCAGTATGTATGTTCTAAGTGGAGGGTGGCACCTCCAGTGAATTTAATGGTCACAGGATGTGTATGGTGTATTTCACCAGCCTGCTCTGTTGAATTACTACAATGCAGGCAGAGAGAACAGTAAAATTCAGGCATTATTACAGGATTCCTTTAAGTGCAATACAGTCCAGCCAGAAGTTTTGCAAGTAGAAGAGATAAAGGTTTTATGAAAACTATGTTCAGTCTCTGAAGCTATCTCAGAAAGGCCAAGGAAGTTAGAAGTTACCTTTTTTGTCCTCTCTCTGTGTAACTTGTGTGTATTAGAAAAATATGGAAGAAAATGTCTAAGTTGGGCATAAAATCAGTGAAAACATGTATAATTTATTACAATAACTTCTATTTCTTTTAGTGAAAGTATTTGTAAGACATGGTAATTCTTTTTCATGTGCAAAAAACTCACTCTCTGTAAAGATTATAATTTATCAATAAGCTTTGTGACATTTTCTTTTCATAGTTTAGCTTTAATTTTCCATCCTTTAACCGTTTAGTGTTCATCATAACTCAGGTCTCGGATTAATCAGAAGTGCAGTCTCAGCTGAGGGCTCATACAAGGTACTTAGCCTAGCACCAACAAAATGCTTTCTTTCATAGAAAGTGACTGTCCTTCTGCAGTTCCCCACCTTATTCACTATTTTAACTTCTGCATGAAATGGAGCTCTTACAGTCTCCTTCATTAAACAGCCTAATGCTTAACTGCTGTGGATCACTAGAACTGATTCAGTGAGCTCTTCTGAAGGAAACAGGCAATCATAGGCTGTCAAAGTGCATACACAGGAGTTCTTCACAGTACAGCTCTTATTAGAAATTTGGATGCTGTTAAACTTACTGTTAATAAATTCAGGTATCTTGAGCTTTTGTATCATTGTCTGTCTCCAGAGTGTCTGAGCGTGGAGCCTTTAGAGGGCATTTTTGTCTCCCTAACAAATTTCCTATTAAAAATACAGAATTTGTTTTCCAATACTAAGGATTTTATTCTCTTTTAGGATCGAAATAGAATGTATGACAGTCTGAATATGCACTCTTTGGAAAACTCCCTTATTGACATTATGAGAGCAGAGCATGATCCACTCAAAGGTATGTTATTATGCTAAATTAAGAAAAAAAGGGCTATCTGTTCTGCATATTTGAATTAACACTGATTGCAACTTATATTTTAAGTTCATAATAAGTGATTTTTTTTCTCAACTTGCATGAAAGGCCAACTCAAGCTGCATTTTACTGAAAATACTGGTTTACAGTTGTTTATAAAACTTATGCTTTAGTGACTTGATAGATTTCTCTTCTTCCCTGCAGCCCTCCCTCCTTTTCCCCAAGAAATTAATAGTTTTAGTTGAATTTTATTGTCTGATGTAGGAAATTCTACCTCAGTTTGTGAGCACACTTGATCTGTTAGAGGTAGCCAAAAGGTTTTTACCTTTCCTTTTTTTTTCTTTTTTTTTTTTTTAATAATCTAATTGCCCAGTTTCTGGGTTTTTTTTTGTTTCTGGAGAAGTCCAGAAATAAGACTTGGCTTTAGAGTGCTAGTTCCTTTTACCCTTCTGGGCTCTGTTCAAATCATTTGGCCACAGCTGTAAGTGAAGTGCTAATATTTATGGGCTTCAATTTTAGCTCTTATGTTGACTGGATGTTAATGCTCTGTTTTGAATTCTGCTTTTCCATACTGAGATGGTGTTTACTTTTGAACTTTGGGGCAGGGCGCCCAAGCCATTTTGTTTGGCCTGATCAAATGTTACTTCATTTGTGTTGGTGTAATTAGACTAACACAATCTCACTTGAAAATTACCCAAGGCTTCAGGCTTGCTTAGTAGAAACTAAATCTCAGTATTGAAGCAATTGGACAAACAGTTTTTTTAATATCATNACTTCCTAAGAAAGATTAAAGTAAAATCTTCATTTCATCATGGCTTGTTTTGCAGAGCTGTTGGTCATGGTCTCAATTTCAAAGCTTGCTTTTTCATCCTCCCAAACGTAAAGAATGACTGCTGCTGGGAGATGATGTTTGAAATTAATCTGTGTTACACTGGCCTGTCAAAGAAAAACCATGAGTGCGTGTCAGATACCTTCTGTCCCCAGTATGTATGTTCTAAGTGGAGGGTGGCACCTCCAGTGAATTTAATGGTCACAGGATGTGTATGGTGTATTTCACCAGCCTGCTCTGTTGAATTACTACAATGCAGGCAGAGAGAACAGTAAAATTCAGGCATTATTACAGGATTCCTTTAAGTGCAATACAGTCCAGCCAGAAGTTTTGCAAGTAGAAGAGATAAAGGTTTTATGAAAACTATGTTCAGTCTCTGAAGCTATCTCAGAAAGGCCAAGGAAGTTAGAAGTTACCTTTTTTGTCCTCTCTCTGTGTAACTTGT
>VYZU01000002.1:36930-58131 GCA_013401355.1 Ceyx cyanopectus | reverse complement strand
TTTGTTTTGTTGGTTGGGTTTTTATGGGAGTACTCAGAAAAGCAAAGGCTTGTTAGGTTTGCAGCATCAGGTCCCCACATTTCCCTCTGAGTTCAAAAGCATCCACATAGCAGGGTGAAAATACAAGAAAAGACTTGGTCACGTTATGGATAGTGAGACTAATTTTCTAATTAATCTAAGACTAATTATAAGACTTGCTTACTGCAACTGCTGAGAAGTGTTTGTTTTTCCAAGACTGAATGAATTCTGATGATTTTAAAGTACATTTCCATTTAAAATAATTTAAATATAATTGTTAGATTTATGTTTAACTTAGTGATGTCAACTGTGGAATAAAATAATAATTTCATGTCCCTCTATCCCTTTCTGTTGTTACTCAGAGTGATGCATTGCAGCTTTGCAATAACATAAGCAGTGCCATTGACAGAGTTGATCACATGTTCACGTCTGAGTTTGATGCTGAAGTTGATGAATCTGAGTCTGCTACTTTGCAGCAGTACTATAGGGAAGCTATGATTCAGGGCTACAATTTTGGGTTTGAGGTAAGGAAACAAAAAGGTAATGAAAAATTGTTCTGGTAGTTATGGTAAGAAGCAGTTCAAATCTCTGGGTTTGCATTGATGCAAATAAGGGAACTGTAACTGAGGAAATATGAAGATATCTAGCAGAACATTGTAAAAAAAAAATGTGTTGCCACAGAGATCTACCTGCTCTTTTTNAGGAAATCTCATGTAGAGATGCTTCTAATGTACTGTTTCACTATTGATTCCAGTGAGCTTTGTGCATTTTTAGATTGTATCATATCCTAAAATACATCTAAGGATAGTCTTCTAAAAAAACACTGGTATTTCTGTTTGTTAATTGTACCTATGTAACTCCTTTATCCCATAATGCTACCTGCAGTATAACTAAAAACAAACACTACTTTACAGTTCAACCTCTGGTTGCAGAATTGTTCATTTATGTAATTGTTTCTTAAATGCCAGATATGCTGTCAAACATCAGCACATGCCTCTATACACACACCAGTGCAATATGGCTCAAGTGCTGCCTTTCACTAGAACTTATTTTGTATCATACATTTTATCATTTCTTTTTTATCTAAATACACAACCAACCACCTGCATAAAGTGTGTTGTCTAAGAATAGATATAAAGCAGGTTTAGGGTAAACACAAGGAAAAACTTTTTCACAGTGAGGGTGACAGACACTGGAAGGGGATGCCCAGGGGAGTTGTGGAGTCTCCTTCTCTGGAGAAATTCCAGACCCACCTGGATCTGTTCCTGGGTGACTTGGTCTAGGTGACCCTGCTCTGGCAGGGGGGTTGGACTAGATGATCTTGTAGGTCCCTTCCAACCCCTAACATTCTATGATTCTATGAGTGTTACCATACTGAAGTGTTTTAGCCTGCAAATACTGCAGTGAATATTGCAAATGGTGGTTTTGTGCTTCTTTTTAATACTTGAAAAGTAATGTAAAGTTTCTTACAGTACCATAAAGAAGTTGTTCGTCTGATGTCTGGAGAATTCAGGCAGAAGATTGGAGACAAGTATATCAGCTTTGCCAGAAAGTGGATGAATTATGTGTTAACAAAATGTGAGAGTGGCCGAGGCACTCGACCCAGGTAACAAACAGCTTGGTACTGCCACAGGAGTTTGTCTTGAAATACTGTGTGGGACTTAGCACTCCCTGTGTTGTTTAGAAGTTCTGAACCATTGATGCTTCTGGCTCTTAAAATTTGAAGTAATTTGAACATTGAATACACAAAGTCAAATGAACACTCCACCTGCTGAGCAGAAGATTTTGTGGAATGTTTTGCTTCATGTTAGCTAACAGAAAATGGGAAAGAAAGAGTGTAGGTTGTTTGACCCAGGCAAGTAAAAACCTTTAGAGAAGGGCCATTAGGTTGGAACAAAACTGGGAAACTGGTCCAGGCAGGATACCCCTAATGATTTATTAAGGTGATCTTGCAGCTGGTATATCAGAATTTTAATATAATTGTTTGCATTAAAATAGGTCTTATATTGATCCATGCTAGCAGATTACACATCAGTGACACTTTTTCTTTAAAGTATAGTCTGATCAGTCTGTCCTGGAGGCTGCTCTGCTTGCTGGAAGAGGAGGAGGGAAGAGTGGCTAGATTGAACCATGTGTGGATGGGATAGTTAGCTTGGTGTGATA
Source organism: Ceyx cyanopectus (assembly GCA_013401355.1). Lineage (NCBI taxonomy): Eukaryota > Metazoa > Chordata > Aves > Coraciiformes > Alcedinidae > Ceyx > Ceyx cyanopectus. Next base: position 55,950 of record VYZU01000002.1, on the reverse strand, counting down.
ATCTTAGGACCAACATAAAAAAAACCCCAAACAACAAACAAAAAACCAAACCCCCAACAAAACCATTTGAAGGCAAAAGGAGAGCCTAAGACAACACTAGTCCATTACTTGATGAGATTGCTCACCTCACAAATAAGAAAGCAGAGACATTTAATGTGTTCTTTGCCTCTGTCCTATGACTAGGGGATTGATAAGGTCCAGATTGACTCTCAATTTGTACAACTTTTAGTGCTCTAATGGAATTTATGCAAATCTATGGGGCGTGATGGGGTTAATTCCAAGGTACTGAAGAAATCTGGCTGAAGTTCCTGAGTGAGCTCTCTGTTATTAATCAGAGGTCTTGGGAATTTGGAGAGGTTCCCCTTCACTGGAATCTAGCAAATGTAATTCTAATCTTCAAGAAGGGCAAGAAGGAACATGCTGGTAATTAGAGATCTGTCAGTCTCACATCAGTTCCTGGTAAAATTATGGTGAAGATTATTCTGGGAGTTTTTGAAGGATGCTTCAGAGACAATGTAGCCATTGGTCAAAGTCAGCATGGGCTCATGGAGGCAACTTATGCCTTACTAACTAAATACTCTCTTACATCATATAAACCTAACTGCTGTGTTAGCCACCTAGTGGATGGAGAGAAGGCAGTAGTTGTGATTGGTTTTTAGGGTTTTGGGTTTTTTGGGTTTTTTTAAGTTGTTATTTTAGCAAAGATTATGATACTGTCTCTCATAAAATCCTTCTGGGTAAATTGTCCAAGTATACAGCTAGACGTATACATGATGATCAGTGAGCAATTGGCTGAAGTGTTGAGCTTAAAGAGTTGAAGTAAGTGGGCTAACATCTGACTGGTAACCAGTCACTAGGATGTTCCCCAGTGCTTGATTTTAGGCCCAGTTCCCTTCAGTGTTTTTATCTGGACACAGGGGCTAAGTACATGCTAATTAAGTTTCCTAGTGATACTAAGAAAGAGCCATTGACTTGCTCAGTGGTAGAGAGACATTACAGAAAGACCTTGATAGATGAGAAGTGTTGTGCAATCACCAACCTTCTGAAATTCCACAAGGACAAATGCCAGATTTTGCACCTGGGGTGGTGTAATCCTGGATATGCACATAGACTGGGGACCAAGAGGTTCAGTGCAGCCCTGCAGAAAGGGATCAAGGGGTTCTGTTTGCTGGTGTGCTCTGTGTGAGTCAGCAGTGTGCAGTGGTGGTGGAAAGGGTTAACCATGTTGTGGGCGTATTAGACACAGCAGAGCTAACCAGTTAAAAGAAGTGATTGTCCCACCATACTTAGCATTGGTGCAGCCTTTCCTCAAGAATTTTGTGCACTTTGGGCTCCACAAGATAAAGATGTAAAAATATTACAGTGTGTCTAAAGGAGGGCAGTGAAGATGGTGAAAGGACTAGAAGGGAGGTGTGTCTGAAAATACGAAGTTTGTTCAACTTAGAGGAGACTGAGGGTGACCTTATTGCTGTCCACAGATTCCACGTGGAGAGGAGCAGAGAGGGAGGTGCTGACCTCACCTCTCTGGTGTCTTGTGCTGAGGAAATGGCCTAAAGCTGTGTTAGGAGAAGTTCAGATGAGGGTGGTCAAGCACTGGAAAAGGCTCCCCTGCGAAGTGATCATGGGCCCAGTACTGTTGGTGTTCAAGAAGTATTTGAACATCACTCTTAGATACATGGTTTAACTTTCAGGTTGGAATCAGGAGCTGGACTTGGATGACCCTTGTGGGTCCCTTCCAACTCAATATATCTTAGGATTCTGCTCAGATTTTGTAGGTTGCAGCTGCTAATTCTAGTAGGCCTAAAAGGAGGCAGTGAGGGGATCAGGTGGTTGAAGACACAGCTCATTCTAGCTAAGTTGGCTATTTTACTTCACCATCCTAGGCCCTGAAACCAGTGATGCCCATTTTATATATATCAGAGTGTTAGGAAATCATTAGTACTCTTTAAGTCTTGCTTCAGAAAGGAAGATTTAGGCAGGGTATGTACTAGTTTGGCTTAACTTATCATGAGTGAATTGATGATAATGTTCCTGAAGATAGCAAATCTAAGAGTTGAGGTATAATGCTTGTTGTTGAAACATTAATGACAGCTTTAGCTGAAGAAAAATTTATTTTGTCTTATCTTTTTCTCTGAAATAGGTGGGCAACTCAAGGTTTTGATTTTCTTCAAGCCATTGAGCCAGCGTTCATTTCAGCTCTCCCAGAAGATGACTTCTTGGTAAGGAATAAGTTATTCTGCATGCAATTTATATCTAAATGCATGGGAACCTATCATCTTCTGAGGCTTAGTTAAGGCCCAGAGTTCATTTATGGCTATGAATGCAAAATCACAATTTTTTACAGGTATTTCTTCAAATTGTGCAAATGTGACAGTCTAGAAAGCNAAAAACCAAACCCCCAACAAAACCATTTGAAGGCAAAAGGAGAGCCTAAGACAACACTAGTCCATTACTTGATGAGATTGCTCACCTCACAAATAAGAAAGCAGAGACATTTAATGTGTTCTTTGCCTCTGTCCTATGACTAGGGGATTGATAAGGTCCAGATTGACTCTCAATTTGTACAACTTTTAGTGCTCTAATGGAATTTATGCAAATCTATGGGGCGTGATGGGGTTAATTCCAAGGTACTGAAGAAATCTGGCTGAAGTTCCTGAGTGAGCTCTCTGTTATTAATCAGAGGTCTTGGGAATTTGGAGAGGTTCCCCTTCACTGGAATCTAGCAAATGTAATTCTAATCTTCAAGAAGGGCAAGAAGGAACATGCTGGTAATTAGAGATCTGTCAGTCTCACATCAGTTCCTGGTAAAATTATGGTGAAGATTATTCTGGGAGTTTTTGAAGGATGCTTCAGAGACAATGTAGCCATTGGTCAAAGTCAGCATGGGCTCATGGAGGCAACTTATGCCTTACTAACTAAATACTCTCTTACATCATATAAACCTAACTGCTGTGTTAGCCACCTAGTGGATGGAGAGAAGGCAGTAGTTGTGATTGGTTTTTAGGGTTTTGGGTTTTTTGGGTTTTTTTAAGTTGTTATTTTAGCAAAGATTATGATACTGTCTCTCATAAAATCCTTCTGGGTAAATTGTCCAAGTATACAGCTAGACGTATACATGATGATCAGTGAGCAATTGGCTGAAGTGTTGAGCTTAAAGAGTTGAAGTAAGTGGGCTAACATCTGACTGGTAACCAGTCACTAGGATGTTCCCCAGTGCTTGATTTTAGGCCCAGTTCCCTTCAGTGTTTTTATCTGGACACAGGGGCTAAGTACATGCTAATTAAGTTTCCTAGTGATACTAAGAAAGAGCCATTGACTTGCTCAGTGGTAGAGAGACATTACAGAAAGACCTTGATAGATGAGAAGTGTTGTGCAATCACCAACCTTCTGAAATTCCACAAGGACAAATGCCAGATTTTGCACCTGGGGTGGTGTAATCCTGGATATGCACATAGACTGGGGACCAAGAGGTTCAGTGCAGCCCTGCAGAAAGGGATCAAGGGGTTCTGTTTGCTGGTGTGCTCTGTGTGAGTCAGCAGTGTGCAGTGGTGGTGGAAAGGGTTAACCATGTTGTGGGCGTATTAGACACAGCAGAGCTAACCAGTTAAAAGAAGTGATTGTCCCACCATACTTAGCATTGGTGCAGCCTTTCCTCAAGAATTTTGTGCACTTTGGGCTCCACAAGATAAAGATGTAAAAATATTACAGTGTGTCTAAAGGAGGGCAGTGAAGATGGTGAAAGGACTAGAAGGGAGGTGTGTCTGAAAATACGAAGTTTGTTCAACTTAGAGGAGACTGAGGGTGACCTTATTGCTGTCCACAGATTCCACGTGGAGAGGAGCAGAGAGGGAGGTGCTGACCTCACCTCTCTGGTGTCTTGTGCTGAGGAAATGGCCTAAAGCTGTGTTAGGAGAAGTTCAGATGAGGGTGGTCAAGCACTGGAAAAGGCTCCCCTGCGAAGTGATCATGGGCCCAGTACTGTTGGTGTTCAAGAAGTATTTGAACATCACTCTTAGATACATGGTTTAACTTTCAGGTTGGAATCAGGAGCTGGACTTGGATGACCCTTGTGGGTCCCTTCCAACTCAATATATCTTAGGATTCTGCTCAGATTTTGTAGGTTGCAGCTGCTAATTCTAGTAGGCCTAAAAGGAGGCAGTGAGGGGATCAGGTGGTTGAAGACACAGCTCATTCTAGCTAAGTTGGCTATTTTACTTCACCATCCTAGGCCCTGAAACCAGTGATGCCCATTTTATATATATCAGAGTGTTAGGAAATCATTAGTACTCTTTAAGTCTTGCTTCAGAAAGGAAGATTTAGGCAGGGTATGTACTAGTTTGGCTTAACTTATCATGAGTGAATTGATGATAATGTTCCTGAAGATAGCAAATCTAAGAGTTGAGGTATAATGCTTGTTGTTGAAACATTAATGACAGCTTTAGCTGAAGAAAAATTTATTTTGTCTTATCTTTTTCTCTGAAATAGGTGGGCAACTCAAGGTTTTGATTTTCTTCAAGCCATTGAGCCAGCGTTCATTTCAGCTCTCCCAGAAGATGACTTCTTGGTAAGGAATAAGTTATTCTGCATGCAATTTATATCTAAATGCATGGGAACCTATCATCTTCTGAGGCTTAGTTAAGGCCCAGAGTTCATTTATGGCTATGAATGCAAAATCACAATTTTTTACAGGTATTTCTTCAAATTGTGCAAATGTGACAGTCTAGAAAGCATCTTATATTTGTTTTTAATATGGAAAAAATTGCAGACTAAAACTGACTTTTTTGTGTGCTCTGCCTGCCTTGTTTTCTTGTGGAATTCAAATTCTGAGAATTTGCTTCTCTGACCTTGGTACAGTACTTGGGTATTTATTCTTGAAATGGGGAGAGGGAAGGCAGAGGAGGTTGTTGCTGCTTTTTCCAGCAAGCTTGATTTTTAATTTTACTAACAATGGATATTAAGTTCCACTAGCTTTATATTATGAAATGTTCTTTATGATAAATAATTGTTCAGCCATTAGGGTTACATAATTTTGAAAAGGTCAAAAGGCAAGACAAGACTTCTAACTTTAAAAAACCCCAATCAATTAAGTCAGAAACCTAATGTGGATCCAGAAGTTTAATGTAATTGATAGAATTCAAGGCTGTTTCCTTGATAAATTACATACTTAACCAGTGTCAATTTTATTACTTTTACCATGTGACTATCAACTCTCTTGTAGCATAAAACATCACAAGTTTTTCTGTTTGTCATTTCTAGAGTTTACAAGCTCTGATGAATGAATGCATTGGCCATGTTATTGGAAAACCTCACAGTCCTGTTACAGGTTTGTACCTTGGTAAGGCAGAAGTTACTGACATTTGTTCTGGAGCTTTGCTGCTATTGTTACAGGATTTTGATTGTAAAGTAATTTTAAAATTCTAGAAATACCAATAAAAAGATTTTAAAGCTTTTTATGACTGTTGATGTGAAACTGTTACTGCCTGACAAAGTGAAAGTACACGGTGGTTCAAGAAATTTAAAATCTTTACAGGTGCTTTCCTCTGATTTTTGTTCTTGAATCCCTGTGAAGTCTTGCAGATCTCTTGAAAAGTATAGTGATTCTTTTGTAAAGGTTGGGTAATGAAGCAATTATAACTTTAATGAGACAGTTACAGCTCCCTCTCCCAAACTTTCATTCTGGCACTGCAGTTATTTACACTTTTGATGGACTTCATGTATTAAGTATTGAGGTACAGAGCTGTTACACCTGGGGCTTGGCAATAGAGCTGTGGGAAGTAGTTCTCTGATATCACAGAATTCATCATGGTGTAAAAAAGATCTTTGGCATTAGAGTAAAATCAACGTATTTCATTGTTTATCTTGAGAAGAGGCTATTTCCTCAGCTGTGTTTCCCTTTTTAGGTATCTCTTTTCTCAGCACTGTTTCTCTTTTCCTCCTCCCACATCCATTGACTGGTTTAACTTTCAAAACACCACATCATTGTCTTTTCTTTCTCCTCTGTCCATTCCCTGGACAGGGTTGATGGTAGAAGACATGAAGGGAATTTGACTCAGGCAAGAGGCAGTTTTTCCTTATTTCAGGGAAGTTTCACTTTGATAAAATTTTGATGAGAAACTCTTATACCTGAAAACCTTTCACAGTGAAAGTCAGCCCAATCATTTGGAAAGAAGCATAGTCTACAATAAGTTTTAGCCAAGCTCTGTATCGTGATGTAAAAGCTGGACATTCACTTTTGATACAGTGCTGTTCAGAGGAAGATCTGTTTTGGGTAAATCACTACCATGACAATCTTGGAAGTACTGAAACTGTTATAAATGCTCTTGCAGACACAGAGATCACACAAACTAAATTGCTTGACAGCTTTTAGCTGAGAGGCATGGTGAGGGGGTGACACAGACAGGTGGCACAGACTTGAACAGCAGGCTGAAATCCTAATACATGTGAAATAAACAGAACTAAACATCATTTCTGTCCTGGCTTCAGGTAGTGCAGATACCACTTTCTATCTTAAGATCAGGAGAAATGAAAGAATTCCTAGACCTGTCTGTATACCATAATGAGGGACTTCAACCCAGTGTGATCTTTACCCCATATCTAAAGCTGAGGATCTGGTTGTGTTCACAGTGCTGCCTGTAGGCACATGGCTAGGGACCACCTAGTGTTTTATCCTGTCTTTTTGCTTTGTGAAACAGCAGATGTCCACCCGCCCTGGGTTAGGTTCATTCTTCTGCTAGTGATCTCACAAATTAAAAGAGGACAACCAACACCTGGCTCTGGCATCTTTTACTTGTCCTGATAGTGCAAACAAGGCAGAAACTCAGCTCACTGTGACAAACCTGGCCTGACAGAATGATCTGCCTCATGTTTTGATGGGCTTTCTTGCAATGTGGCTGCCACAGTATTTTTCTGGCTAGTTAAGGAGGACATGAGGGAATGGGAGGACGCTGCAGACTATTCTTATGGGCACTGAATGAGCTAGGAATGAGGACCAGGAAGGCTTCTTTATTTTTGACCCTGTCCCTTTGTACTACTTACTTGGGGCAGATTGTCATGGGAGGCATTAGTATGGGTAAAACTGTCATATGTGGACTTTTTTCCCCCAGGTCATTTGCTTTCTAGTCTGAGAAAGCTAATTCTGATGCAGAAGGAACATATAACATTGTTGGCTTCTTAGTTATGATTTGTTAATATTTATTTTGCAATAAGATAACAATATTTTCAGCTGTGAGGTTGAAATAATGAAGGTGTAGCTATAGTGAAGTACACATCTTCATTAATTAAGTGCTAATTTTTCATTCTCTGGAGAATTTTAATATTTTTTTTAATGAGTTACACGATATGACTGTGAATTAATATATAGAACAAATCTATTTAAAATTTGAATAATTTTATTTTTTCTTAAAAGGAAGAGAAAATGTCTATTCACATATCTCTGTAGAATAGGATTTTGTTTTAATTTTATGTCTTGAAACGGCCCTAACAGAGTTTTTTTGACATCTGAGTAAATGTGCTACCTTTTCTATGCTTGCAGCTATTCATCGGAACAGTCCCCGTCCTGTGAAAGTACCTCGGTGCCATAGTGATCCACCAAATCCACATCTTATCATCCCAACTCCAGAAGGCTTCAGGTATTTAGAATCAGTACAGACTTCAAAATGGTTGTGATCCTCTTGGTTGTGCTGCCTGTCAGCAAGCAGAACAGCTTTACTTTCATGTTGAGGTCAAAACAGGTAGAAAAAAATACCGTGTCAGTGATCTGAGTTTTATCAATGTGCTTTTAAGGACAATATTGTTCCTTTCCCCCACCCTTTATTTTGCATTTCTTATTGGTTCATGCTTTCTCACTTGGAAGTCATTCTCATCCCTTTTGTCTTCCCTGAAAACAGTGTTTCAGTGTAACAGGTTCAGTTCAGCAAAAACTGCTCATTAACAAGGCTTCTGTTTCCTTCTCCACTTGAATGTCTGTGTGTGTGCCTGTGACAGTCTTCTGTAGTTTAGCGTAGGTAAAACTGAAACATGCAGCATCCTGGNTTCTCTTTTCCTCCTCCCACATCCATTGACTGGTTTAACTTTCAAAACACCACATCATTGTCTTTTCTTTCTCCTCTGTCCATTCCCTGGACAGGGTTGATGGTAGAAGACATGAAGGGAATTTGACTCAGGCAAGAGGCAGTTTTTCCTTATTTCAGGGAAGTTTCACTTTGATAAAATTTTGATGAGAAACTCTTATACCTGAAAACCTTTCACAGTGAAAGTCAGCCCAATCATTTGGAAAGAAGCATAGTCTACAATAAGTTTTAGCCAAGCTCTGTATCGTGATGTAAAAGCTGGACATTCACTTTTGATACAGTGCTGTTCAGAGGAAGATCTGTTTTGGGTAAATCACTACCATGACAATCTTGGAAGTACTGAAACTGTTATAAATGCTCTTGCAGACACAGAGATCACACAAACTAAATTGCTTGACAGCTTTTAGCTGAGAGGCATGGTGAGGGGGTGACACAGACAGGTGGCACAGACTTGAACAGCAGGCTGAAATCCTAATACATGTGAAATAAACAGAACTAAACATCATTTCTGTCCTGGCTTCAGGTAGTGCAGATACCACTTTCTATCTTAAGATCAGGAGAAATGAAAGAATTCCTAGACCTGTCTGTATACCATAATGAGGGACTTCAACCCAGTGTGATCTTTACCCCATATCTAAAGCTGAGGATCTGGTTGTGTTCACAGTGCTGCCTGTAGGCACATGGCTAGGGACCACCTAGTGTTTTATCCTGTCTTTTTGCTTTGTGAAACAGCAGATGTCCACCCGCCCTGGGTTAGGTTCATTCTTCTGCTAGTGATCTCACAAATTAAAAGAGGACAACCAACACCTGGCTCTGGCATCTTTTACTTGTCCTGATAGTGCAAACAAGGCAGAAACTCAGCTCACTGTGACAAACCTGGCCTGACAGAATGATCTGCCTCATGTTTTGATGGGCTTTCTTGCAATGTGGCTGCCACAGTATTTTTCTGGCTAGTTAAGGAGGACATGAGGGAATGGGAGGACGCTGCAGACTATTCTTATGGGCACTGAATGAGCTAGGAATGAGGACCAGGAAGGCTTCTTTATTTTTGACCCTGTCCCTTTGTACTACTTACTTGGGGCAGATTGTCATGGGAGGCATTAGTATGGGTAAAACTGTCATATGTGGACTTTTTTCCCCCAGGTCATTTGCTTTCTAGTCTGAGAAAGCTAATTCTGATGCAGAAGGAACATATAACATTGTTGGCTTCTTAGTTATGATTTGTTAATATTTATTTTGCAATAAGATAACAATATTTTCAGCTGTGAGGTTGAAATAATGAAGGTGTAGCTATAGTGAAGTACACATCTTCATTAATTAAGTGCTAATTTTTCATTCTCTGGAGAATTTTAATATTTTTTTTAATGAGTTACACGATATGACTGTGAATTAATATATAGAACAAATCTATTTAAAATTTGAATAATTTTATTTTTTCTTAAAAGGAAGAGAAAATGTCTATTCACATATCTCTGTAGAATAGGATTTTGTTTTAATTTTATGTCTTGAAACGGCCCTAACAGAGTTTTTTTGACATCTGAGTAAATGTGCTACCTTTTCTATGCTTGCAGCTATTCATCGGAACAGTCCCCGTCCTGTGAAAGTACCTCGGTGCCATAGTGATCCACCAAATCCACATCTTATCATCCCAACTCCAGAAGGCTTCAGGTATTTAGAATCAGTACAGACTTCAAAATGGTTGTGATCCTCTTGGTTGTGCTGCCTGTCAGCAAGCAGAACAGCTTTACTTTCATGTTGAGGTCAAAACAGGTAGAAAAAAATACCGTGTCAGTGATCTGAGTTTTATCAATGTGCTTTTAAGGACAATATTGTTCCTTTCCCCCACCCTTTATTTTGCATTTCTTATTGGTTCATGCTTTCTCACTTGGAAGTCATTCTCATCCCTTTTGTCTTCCCTGAAAACAGTGTTTCAGTGTAACAGGTTCAGTTCAGCAAAAACTGCTCATTAACAAGGCTTCTGTTTCCTTCTCCACTTGAATGTCTGTGTGTGTGCCTGTGACAGTCTTCTGTAGTTTAGCGTAGGTAAAACTGAAACATGCAGCATCCTGGAATATGGTGGCATTTCTGCAGCATTACCAACCTCTGTGAAGAAGCTTAAAGCAATGGATGGTTTTGATTCCTTTTGAGAGAGTTGATGTGAGAATTAAGGCAAACATAGTTTATTTAAAATTTCAAAATCAACTTTGCCATGGATATTTTTACACAAACAGAGGGCCTTTTCAAGAAGGTCAACACAGTGTTAAACTGTACACTTGACAGGTTCTTTTGGAAGTTGCTTAGCTGTTGGTGGAAACCAGTAATACTGTAAAGATTTGGACGTTATTTTTTTTCCTGTGTGTATTATTATTATTGTAGATATTGACAGCCACCGATGCTACCGAGACCCGGAATTATTCCACGTCAAAACCTTTACGTACATGAAAAAACTTTAAAAATCAGACCTCCTTATGCACACTTGAAATTTTTATTTTTTAAATAATCTCTCAAGTCCGTAAGTTTTCATTCTTTATTTTTGAAAACCCCACAACTGTTTCCTGAAGCTTCTCTTCTTGCCACAGCACACGGAGTGTCCCCTGCGATGCACGGACCCATGGCAGCGTTGCTGTCACTCGCCCCGTTCCCGTCGGTGGCGACTCAGCTCAGCATAAACCTCTCAGCAGTGCAAATGACACCAGGTAGCTCCTCTCCATGGCACAGCAGCCTCATTCTCCCTGCATCACCCATGTAACCCTCTCCACGTCCTTGCATCCCCAGCAGATCATTTGCACCGTGCTCCTCCATCCCATCGTGTCCTCCACTGGCTCCTTCCCTCATGTTTGACTTGAGCAAAGTCTTTTCTCTTAAAAAGAGTAAGAAGCTTTCAGATTGAAAATGTCTGACCAAAATGGGAGTGAAATCGTGCAGTTCTAATGTAGGTTACAGATTTGCTCAAGTAAATATGTCCATGAAATTAACATAGGCCCATCAGTTCATCAGTATAATTATACTAAATAATTAGTGTTGATATTGATAACTAACACTTTGCACTAAGATGACTGTAACAGGCAAATAATCCCAGGGATATATATATATATATTTACTACTTTTTGTTAGCTAACATTTTTGGTGTTGTTATTTTGAAATAGTATATATTGGCAAACACATAATAAACACATAACATCTTGGAAAGTTTTTTTTTGTTTCTATATCTTTGGCTTCTTGGAGTTGTGCAGAATAAACTTAACATGAAAGAAACCCATTCCTTATGTAAAAGAAACCACTCCTGTATTATCAGCATTGGTCACAAGTGAATTTTTTGGCAGATGTGTTAGCATCTTTCATGAATTTTGTCTTCTGGTTTCACTGCTGTATTTCAGAGTATAGGTGTTCCTTCTTTACATAATGCAATCAGACCATTCAGATGTCTTCCAAGTTTTCTGTATGTACTTCTTTTTTTTTTTTTTTTTTTAATTAATTTCATTTCCATGCACCCCTGACTGTGAAAACCCTACTGTTCACACAAAGACATTATCTAGGTTATAAATAGCTTTTTGGATTCTTATTTCTGCTGCAGAGTACCAAATGCTTGCACAAGACACTTGTATGAATCAAATGATCTGATGTATCACACAACTGTAGAGGAAGGAAAGAAGAGACAGTGAAAGAAAAACAGATTGATAGTGATTACAGTGAACTTAGATATGACTTGATTATGAATTAATTCTTCAATTAAAATTTTGGGTTTTTTTCAGCCAGCAGCCATCATTGTAGATTTGTTACCAGGTACTAAGAGGGAATTTACCACTTTATATAAAATCTTTAAGTCTACTGTATTTTTTTTTTGATCAGTCAACATTTGGCCCCTACAGTAGCCTCTAGATGGACAGATTTTGAGCCTGGACCTTTTACAAAAAAATTAAAATATATCCTGAATTTTTGCCATTCAAACTACATGTATTTGTCCTTCATGATTCTGCTTTAAAAGTCCCCTGTTGAAGAGTAGGCAGTAGTCTGCAGCACATGAAAAGCCTTTTTCAAGGAAGTAACTTTCAAGAGAATTTTTGTACACTTTCCAGAAACTCTTCAGACATTTATGACATGTTTGTAGACATGAAGTATCTGTAAAGGGTTGAATCTAAAGACATAACATTGGTTGTACTAGGCAGTGCATAGTGCACAAATGCCACCATAATTCTATTGAAGTTATTCTTCTAAAAAAAAGCCCCATATATATTTAATATAAGTAGAAAGTAAAATCCACAGCAGCAATCCTGGTTGTTTACATTGAGCTTTCTGGTTCTGTATTTACACCATGTGCATACTAACGACCTTTATAATGTTTAATTTCTGAGCTAGCTGAGATTATTAGTCATCTTTTTATATTTACCCAGGACTGGAGCAGAAATTTAGCAAGTTGTCTCCTCTCTAATTCTTTTTCTTTGCCTAGTAACTGACAATCTTTACAGGGGCAAACAGCAAAATTTCTGGGGGAGGGCTAAGCTGGGCCTGAAACAGATTTTAGACTGCATTCAAAGTTCTGTTACTTAAGGTCCTCTGTTCAGCTACTGCCTTATTTAGAGGTGGTTTAGCTTTGCTTGTTTTTTAAGCTCTTTGTGCATCTAGACTTGTTGCTCTGTCTGTGATGAGAGTAACCTCAGCCTTCTTGCTGATTAAAACCTCAACATCCTGAAGAGTACTGAGGATTTTCACTAGTTCAGTTTCAGTTCCTTCTCAAACTTAGAAGATCTAGTTCTAAGTAGTAGGGACTGCAAAGCTAAAATCTTACTGAGAACATCTGCCTGGGAATAGAGTGTGTTGGGTTCTGGCTTCTGTTCTCATGACTGTGAAGATCATGTCTTTTCTCTCTTTTGGTTAATTTTTTTTTACTGTTATTAGGTAATAATTAGATACAATTTAGAAGCAACTTTAGGGCCTTAGGGAAGTTCTGTCATGGTGTGTGCACTTTGTGGTGCACGGTATCTCATTTTTTTTAGCTGTTAGCTCTCAGTAGAGGATCTGTCAATGTCCCCTGCTTTCCAGTCATGTTTAGCTTATACCTCTAATGCATTATGTTAAAGGAGGCATTGGTCAAAGCTCTTCCCCACTGTGCTTTAAAAATGGGAAGGGAGCCTTGTCCAAAAGGAGTTACTGGAGAAAGACTTTTGTGAGGAATTGCTGTCTCTCAAACATGGATTGATTGATTAGTGTCTTGGGCCTGACAATTTTGCCTGAAGATTGAAGCTACATTTCTCTCAGTGTTGTTTCCCTTTCTGCCCAGCACACTTGTTCATTTGTGTCTTATTCTGAGGTGTCTACTTCTACTCAGTGCTCTGTGGAGGAGCTGTGGCCTCCAAGCAGTCAAGCTGCTTAACACTGTCCTTCCTGGCAGCTGGCTTGTGGCTCTTCCCACTGGTTGTGACTTACTGGACTATGACTGTATCTGTAGGACAGCAGGACCATGTGAATTCAGTTACCACCTTTCATCTGATGATGTCTCACCTTATCACTCAGCTGAATCACTTCTAGTTGTATATCTAAACCTGGCACCAGCTGCATCCTGCAGCAGCTTAATAGTCTGTTACAAGTCATTAAAATGGATTCTGTTATGGGCAAGTAACAATTTCAAGCAGATTTTTTGAAGCTTGGAGTTTCTTCCTAGAGTGGCATAGCTAAAATTAAGTAAAAAGTCTTTATCTGGAGGTAAAAAAAAGCAGGGAACAGATTTTTCAGTTTACTTCTCAGCAGCAGTTTTTCTTTCACGTTACTTTCAAGATTCATGTCCTAGGCTTTGGAGGTTCTTTCTCTTTAAAACTGCAGTTCAGTTGTCACTATTAGTTATTTAGTGCAATGCAAAGTTAATTAGTACAATGGCTCTTTTTAACAGGGGTTCCAGTGTCCCTGAAAATGATCGACTGGCTTCGATAGCAGCGGAGTTGCAGTTCAGATCCCTCAGTCGTCACTCCAGTCCCACTGAAGAGAGAGAAGGTGATTCTCACAGTAACTGATTGTGAACTGGATGTACAGATAATTTGTCATTAATATATTTATCTCTGATGCCAATTCTTACCCTTTCCAAAACATTTTCATCTTTTCCCATTCAAAAATCTTAGATTATTAACTTTTAGTCTTACATTGTCAGAGTAAGTTCTATTTTCTGACTTACCCACTGTTCTCTTGCCTTTTATATTATTTCTGAATTGTACCTGAAGGAAATTCCTGGTGTCTTATCAAGTTACAGTGTTCAATTGAAATTAATAACATGATAGCTGAATTATATATCCCATTTGATAGTAAATTTCTAAGTTAATTAAGTATGAGCTGGGCCCGTCAGGACAGTGGAGAGTTTTGTGGCCAGTTCTTTAACTATCACTGCAGTATTCATCTTACAAATACTTAATGTATTAATACTTACTGAATCTTTGAAGAGGGGAAGGACTTGATGTCCCAATCAAGAGTCCTTCAGGTTGCCCCAGCCCCTGTGTTTGTGGTATTTATTTACCACAGATACCTTGAAACATTGATTGTTAAGATGGTGTGTTCTGTGCAAATTAAAATGAAGTACAAAATCCCACTGAAGTTGAGTTGATGTTGTGGTCATCCTGCAAAATTAAGTGGATTTTGAAGAAAGAAATTATTTGAAAATGTATATGAAGTGATAGGAAGATTTTTTTTTGTTTGTTCTTTTAAGCAGATGTTGAAAGTATTTTCTGCCTTATGCTTATTCCCTTTCTTTTTGTATCTTCATGAGTATAAAACTGGCTTAGGTTGGAATGAATACAGTTATTTTTCTAAGGAACCTTAGAAGTTTGTTTTCCTACATTTCTTCCACATTTGATTCTGTGTACCCTGACTTGAAGTGCTTCCCTCACTTGTGGAAGGAGATTTCTGTTCCTGTGTAAATTAAACCCAATTTCAGAATAGCTTTCATCATTTGTTTTCTACAGATAAGTACTTCTTGAATTCAAGACCATGTAGTTCTATATAGTTACATCATACTTGTAGGGTGAATTAGTTCTGATATGTAAGAGCTCAGCTTTGCTGAATATAGAGTTTTATTTATGCTGAATATTATATATAATCCTTAATATGAGATCCAGACAATTTTATGCTCACAATATTATCTCTCTAGAACCGTCGTATCCAAAAGGAGATTTGGGTGGCTCATCCCGACGGAGTTGGGAGCTCAGAACTTTAATCAACCAGACCAAAGGTAGGTGTTCAGGAGTCCCTGTAATGTAATAGCTGTTCAAGCAGTGCTGTGGTAAAAGGGTGAATCTTAACACTGATTCTGGAGAGGTTTTCACAGCTGTCCACATGGGAAGGGGAAAAAAATAAGTGGGTAAGTCCGGATTGCTGTTAGAAGATACTGCAAACAAACTCACAAGGTGTACTGCCTGAGGTAGGAGTCACTGAACTCAGTAAAAAACCCATCTCTTAAGTTTCTGAAAGATAATTGCAGAAGTTTGCTGTCTTTATTCAGTGCCCAACTATGAATCCCATGACAGTAAGAAGCACTTTGTCACTTCCAAAGATTTCTCCTCAGTGTGGGGTTTTCTTCTTCTAACAGTCTGTGATCTGACACTGTTGCCCAAATTCAAGGCTATTATGGGACCCTTTACTCTCATACATCTTTACTCTCTTTACATCTCATATCTCTGTAGAGAAAAACTTTTGCCCATCCTTCTTCCTTTGGTGCTGTTAATGACCTTATCATGTTTCCACTATTGTGTTGGTGGTTAGTTGCAGACCAAATGCAATCAAGTCCATTGCATTCCATACATTTAATTTCCTTGAATCAAGTAACATATGATTAGAAAAGTACCAGTACTCTCATTTTACTTGAGTTTCATATGTGATTCACAAGTGATAGTTCCATCTGTGGTTGTCAAAATGTTTTATTCTTTTCCTGTATCTTCAATTAGACTCAGAAAATAGTTCTAACTCAGATGGCTTCTTGTGATATCAAAAGGTAACAAAATATAAACACAGTGAATGTTTCTCAATCAAGCAAATTGTTCACCACTCTTTCTAGACACTGCTTCCAAGCAAGCACCGATTGAAGCTGTTCAAAAGTCTGTTCAGATGTTTGAAGAAAGGAGATACAGAGAGATGAGGAGGAAGAACATCATTGGCCAAGTTTGTGACACACCAAAATCTTATGATAATGTCATGCATGTAGGTTTGAGAAAAGTGACTTTCAAGTGGCAGAGAGGAAACAAGATTGGTAAGTTTACTATACCTTCATTTATTGGACTAAAATACATAGCCTAGTATTTTTGAAGGGAATCAAAGACTGTATTTTGAAATCTTGTGTCTCTGCATAGGTAATATCAGCTTTATTGAAATCTGAACATTAAAATACAGAATTACAGCTAGGATTTCCTTTATGTACAACTTCAGAAATGTTTTCACTGGTCAGATAACAAGAAACAAAGGAGGAGAAGGATTTAGTTAGGACAGTGACTTTGGTATGATCCTGCATGTGTTTATCCCTATGCAGTGCCTGGGTTCTGCTTTTGGAAGAACCAGAAATATGGATGGAAATGAGCACAGACTTTGGAATTTGTTCAGTTCTCCTCTGTTGTTGTTGTTTCTCCTGTATGACTGTTATTTCCTCTCTGGTTTGAGATTTGTGGGGAAAATTATTGAATTAAGGAGAAGTTCCAGGTCAGCCTCTTAATGCAATGTTACACTTTAAACAAGCTTGAATTCAGGACTATCAGTGATGTATCAGGTGTTATGGGTGAAAAGCTACTTGCAATTTTAGATGAACATAGAGGTGAATAACTGTGGCAAGCTCAGTTTTCAGTGATGGATTCTTATTGCAGTTACTTAATGACTGTAGTTTAATCAGTTTTTCTTCTCTTTGACTGTAACCCTGCAGGTGAAGGCCAGTATGGGAAGGTCTATACCTGTATCAGTGTTGACACTGGGGAGCTGATGGCTATGAAGGAAGTGAGTACCCTGTTACAAGATCACAGCTGCCCTTGTTTTCTACCCAGACCAAACATGCACAGCTTAGCAGGCATTAAGGATTTCTGAACACTGTTGGTAGCTCACTGGGAAAGGATGGAAAGACAAATTGTTTCTTCATGTAGCCACATCTGCTGTTATCACTTGTTCCTCCTTAGGTGGTTTCTTAGAGAAAAAGATAGGAGCTGGCTCATCAGATGCTTTTGAGCTTCTGCTGTAGTTTCAGTCATCTGGGCTGAGTTACAAAACTGTTGACTTAGTGGGTACAGAACATAGAATTTTCCAGGTAAGAAGAGACAAGTTTTCCTTACAGCACCTTTTTTAAAACGTTGTTTAGTTTTATTGCATTTCACCATCTTCAGACAATTGTGAGCATCAGCTGCTCACAGCAGTTACCATGCCAGCTGTCTGGTGGTAGAGCAGTTGAATTTTATGAGCCACTTTTTCCACAGACACAAAACCTATGTGATCTCAAAGGTGTGGCAAAACAAGAATGAGCTTGTGCTTAGCTTTTTCTAACATACTCATTCACTGACTAATACCAATACCTGAAATTTTGCTGTTGGGTTTTTTTTTTTGTTTTTTTTTCTTTTTCTGTTTTGTGCTTTGTTGAGGTTTGTTGGCTTTTTGGATTTTTTTTCTCCAGATGAAGTAACATTTTTCTTCCCATCAGTTGTGCTCTGTTTCTGGAATTCCAAATGGATTTCTAGCTGCAGGTGCTTTTTACAGCTGAGCATATGTGTGCTCTTCAGCAGAAGTTCAAATAAGTTAAATGAGCCTTGGTTGACAGACACTTCACTAGAAGGCTAAATACACATTAATCCTGTAGTATTTAACTTCTAGAATGAATTCACCAAGAAAGTTCCCTGGGTCCCCATTGTGGGCTTAAATGCAAACTATTTGCAACTTCCAAATAAAAGGCTTTTCTGGATTTCCTTAAGAGTACCTTGGGAGAAATGTTTTTTTGTTTTTTTTTAAACTGGCTAAAACTGTTGCATTTTCTGCCCCCCTGTGATTTCTTCAGGCTTTACTTACTGTAAAGTCAGACTTAATCACAGTGTTGTTAAAACCTCTCCAAACCTACATAGTATTGCATCTCTGAAGTGCTAGAAAATGTGTAAAATACTTGAATGTAATTTGTCACCTTTTTGTAATCTCCTTGCATTTAATTTTACCACTGCATACAAACTGTATCCTGGAATTGTTACACAGAACAAAACTATCATAACATCCTAGCAACCAAAGGTAAAACACATTTATTTCTCTAGCAGTTGTTGTGTACTCAATTAATGAAGTTTCTGCTTCAGTACAGTAGAAGTAGCATCTTCCATTACTTGCTATGAACTCTGGTTATCTTGGTGTGAAGAAAAGTTTTAAATCAGTTTTTCAGAAGACTTGGTAATTTTTTCCTCCATGGAAAATCCATCATGGCTTATTGCAGGGGAACTAATGAAAACCTGTTTCTTTCATGAAAACCTCCAGGACTGTGTTTGTTCCTTGCCACGTGCTTTTCCTTGCAGCTCCCCCTTCCTCAGTGAGGAAACCCCTCAAAGAGAAATCCCTTAGAATCTTCATGGATGGAGTACCTGGCAACTAACCTTTCTTCCATGATAGTTCTCACTGCTATTACTTTCAGGTTCTCTTGTACTAATCACATCTAATCTAGAAGAGAAGCTTGGAAGAACTATACATGTGCACACACATGTGTATTTATTTATTTAAGTAACAGCTTTATGCTTTTAAAAGATTATAAAGCATCATATTTGTCATTTCCAAAAAAATATTTTGGTTATTTTGGATAGAGGGGTGCTATGTTTGGACTGTTTGTGTGATAATGTTTGGGGTTTTTTTAAAGAAAGCTTTTCATGTGTATTCTTGGTTTAAGATTTTTTATTTTTTTTTTACTTTTACTGGTTTTGGGGTTGTTTTTTGTTTTTGTTCCTTAGTAATTTGAAATAGTGGCAAATATGATGCTTTA
>VYZU01000002.1:0-36035 GCA_013401355.1 Ceyx cyanopectus | reverse complement strand
TTACAGCTGAGCATATGTGTGCTCTTCAGCAGAAGTTCAAATAAGTTAAATGAGCCTTGGTTGACAGACACTTCACTAGAAGGCTAAATACACATTAATCCTGTAGTATTTAACTTCTAGAATGAATTCACCAAGAAAGTTCCCTGGGTCCCCATTGTGGGCTTAAATGCAAACTATTTGCAACTTCCAAATAAAAGGCTTTTCTGGATTTCCTTAAGAGTACCTTGGGAGAAATGTTTTTTTGTTTTTTTTTAAACTGGCTAAAACTGTTGCATTTTCTGCCCCCCTGTGATTTCTTCAGGCTTTACTTACTGTAAAGTCAGACTTAATCACAGTGTTGTTAAAACCTCTCCAAACCTACATAGTATTGCATCTCTGAAGTGCTAGAAAATGTGTAAAATACTTGAATGTAATTTGTCACCTTTTTGTAATCTCCTTGCATTTAATTTTACCACTGCATACAAACTGTATCCTGGAATTGTTACACAGAACAAAACTATCATAACATCCTAGCAACCAAAGGTAAAACACATTTATTTCTCTAGCAGTTGTTGTGTACTCAATTAATGAAGTTTCTGCTTCAGTACAGTAGAAGTAGCATCTTCCATTACTTGCTATGAACTCTGGTTATCTTGGTGTGAAGAAAAGTTTTAAATCAGTTTTTCAGAAGACTTGGTAATTTTTTCCTCCATGGAAAATCCATCATGGCTTATTGCAGGGGAACTAATGAAAACCTGTTTCTTTCATGAAAACCTCCAGGACTGTGTTTGTTCCTTGCCACGTGCTTTTCCTTGCAGCTCCCCCTTCCTCAGTGAGGAAACCCCTCAAAGAGAAATCCCTTAGAATCTTCATGGATGGAGTACCTGGCAACTAACCTTTCTTCCATGATAGTTCTCACTGCTATTACTTTCAGGTTCTCTTGTACTAATCACATCTAATCTAGAAGAGAAGCTTGGAAGAACTATACATGTGCACACACATGTGTATTTATTTATTTAAGTAACAGCTTTATGCTTTTAAAAGATTATAAAGCATCATATTTGTCATTTCCAAAAAAATATTTTGGTTATTTTGGATAGAGGGGTGCTATGTTTGGACTGTTTGTGTGATAATGTTTGGGGTTTTTTTAAAGAAAGCTTTTCATGTGTATTCTTGGTTTAAGATTTTTTATTTTTTTTTTACTTTTACTGGTTTTGGGGTTGTTTTTTGTTTTTGTTCCTTAGTAATTTGAAATAGTGGCAAAATAATGAAAAATCTTTCTTGTAGATAAGATTTCAACCTAATGATCACAAAACCATCAAAGAAACAGCTGATGAACTGAAGATTTTTGAAGGCATCAAACACCCCAATCTTGTTCGTTATTTTGGTGTGGAGCTCCACAGGGTAAGACAACATCAATTACTGGGGCTTTTCTATAGGGCAGGGAGAACATTTTAAGAAGCTTTGAATCATGGAGATTTTACTTGAGAATTTTGTAGTTTAGCTTAATTGTCTGAATATCTGTGTCTTTTCTCCTTGGAACATTGAGGTCTCTGAAGCCATAGTTGGAAGGAACTTTGGAGCTGGTACATAAACAGAGAAGGTTCCCAATAAGTGACTAGATGAGCAATGCTGGAGCTGTTCAGTGCTGCTGCACTGTTAACCTGCTCCACAAGCAAACTCTATCATACCTGGTGTGGTAACTTCTGCATAAAGACTAGACAGCCTAAAACCCTTCACTGTTAGCATCAAAGGTTGTATCAGTATCTTGTTGATTCCTGGGAAGGTTTTGTGCTGGCATGTGAATGGTTAGAGGTCCTTCCATTAAATCATCTCATGGTACTGCCCTTCCTCTTTCCACCAACAACGAAGAACGGAAGGAAAACTTGATCCTAATTCAGTGTTTCAAAAGCATAAATAAAAATAAAGGCAATGAAATGCGGTTTGGTTCCCACCACAGGAAGAAATGTACATCTTCATGGAGTACTGTGATGAGGGCACTCTGGAGGAGGTATCCAAGCTGGGCCTTCAGGAGCATGTCATTAGGCTCTACTCAAAGCAGATCACGATTGCAATCAACGTGCTGCACGAGCACGGCATTGTTCACCGAGACATTAAAGGTAACATTCACCAGAAAGGTGAGGGGGTTTCAGTGGGGTGGGTGAGGGTGGGGGAGAAGTGATGGGAGACCCATCTGCAGGTTTATCACATTAACTGTACAGCCATTATATATAGTATAGAGCCTTCCACTCTTTTCTTTTTTTTTTTTTTTCAATGTATAAGTTTTTTGGCTAGTTCTCTGCTCCTTTTTAAGTGCAGAACATAAAAAGTGTTAACAGTTGGCATTGCAAACTCAGAAATTCTGCCTGTGGCTTAGACAGTTTCTGTAGAGGTTGGTAGATGGTTGGGGAGTCACCCCACCTCAAGTTTTGTTCCTTTTATTTCTAGCACTAATATCCTGAGTTATGTAATGCTGTGTTTCTTTTCGTCTGTGCAAGGAACAGTGTGTTTGCTGGGAGCTGACAAACTGTGCAGTGCTAGAGTTGTTCATCAGAACTTTTCCTTGTGATTCCCATTTCCCAGAAGAGTTCTAGGATTTTGGATGAATGGTTGATAAAACATAGTCTTGTTTAAAGAAGTTAAAGCGATATGGAAAAAAATACTTATCTAGTGTTTTTGTTTGCCATACATTTACCTACTCATGCCTGGCTCTCAGCTTTTGCTTACAAAATGAGGAGACTTGCTGGAACTCCACAAGAACTGAAGGGGGGGGTTGGTTTTGGTGCCTAAGGCACCTAAGTGTCAGTCCACATTTCACATTCATTTTTCTTTTTCTGCACCTTCCAAGAACATCCTCCATGTCTAGTGCTCTTATTTTTGTTAGTCTGGCATATTTTACTCACCTGTGGCAGAAACTTAAGAGAAGGCAGGGGAAGCAAGGCCCGTGATATGCCCTGTGAATGCTCATTTTATGACAAGGCAGTGCAACCCCAACGATGCTGGGTTTCTATGTCCCTCTTGCTCACAGGGTTTTGAATCACCGCAGCAGTGTAGGAGCTTCCCAGTTGCTCTTGGTCCTTTGGCCTCGTGCTTCTCATTTGGGAAAAGAACTATCTACGATCCAGAGGCCTTCCACCCAGGTAGGCCACTCTTGAGTCAGTTTTGGCTTTTTGTTTTTTTCCCTAGAAAACACTTTCCCTCACTCCCATTCCCCAGCAATCTTGCCTTTTTCTGGTTCTCCTTCCTGACCAAAGGTTTCTCTCCAGTTGTGGATTTCCCTTCGTGCTTTTCACAGTGCCCTCCTTGCCTTTTACTAGATCATTCCATATCCAGGTTCTGCTTAGCTGAATGACACTCTCCTGGAAGCTTGTTGTGATCAAAATCCAAGGCTGGCTGACAGGGATTTCTTTTGTGCTGCTCCATGTCATTGCTGATGCCTGGATATGTTTCCAAATAGGTCTTCCTCTCTTTAGGGAAATGTAGTGAAGTGAGAAGAGCTGTTGAACAGAACTGCAATGTTATGTTTTCTGAGGGCATTTCTGTTGCAACAGGTTCCTCATACCAAGTGTTGGGGTGTTCCTTGAGAATTACAGCAGCTAAAACCAGTCACTGCAGACACATCTGTGAATAGACCTTCCCAAAACTTAAGGACAGAAACTGAAGACAGAACACAAAGGGTATTTTTATAAAGAATGCCATTCATTGCATCCCCAGGTTTTCAGGCTAACAGCATTAAACAAAGTTCTGGTTATAATTTTAGTTTGTATGTATTCCTATTTTTTGATAGGAAAGAATGCTAATGCATCATTCAGACTGTCAGAACTGCCTTCAAGGGGAAATCTTGCTGTCAGACCACACTCTCGTGGCCAGTTTGCTGAACATCACTGCAGATCTGTTTCTTTCAGCAGCAGAAAACCAGTTTTTCCAAGGATCTGGTTCTTGGAAGTGTTCTTCATTTGAAAGGGTTCTGGATAAAAGAGGATAAGTCCTTCTTTAAACTGATCAAAGTAGACCCTGCCTAGAAGGTTGCCACAGTTGGTGTCTGCAAGTACCTTGTGCTCAAAATGCTTTTGGTTTGTAGTGTCCACTGGTGTCACCATTGTCCTTCAGGTGCTGCTATGGAATCCAGTTCTAGGAATGCACACGATGTGCCTTGAATTCTTTTTCAACACGTGGCTGTGGGAGCAAACTGGGTGTAGTGGTGGCTGGTTGCTACACTTGGCTGCACTGGTCTCCATTAGTCTGCATCAGGGTGTAAAGGAGTTGTGTGGAGCAGGTGATTAAGTGCCTTGGGAAAGCTTTGATTTGGGTTTTATCTTTCTGCTGGCTATTGGATTTTGTGGCTAAGCCCATATTCTTCAGTTGTAATTCTTCACTTTTTCAGGGAAGGTGTTCTGCTTAGAGAATCATGGAATGTTTAATGCTAGAGGGGCTCTCTGAACATCTGTGGTTGAGCTCTCTGTTCAAAACAGGGCCAGCCTCAGTAAATGTCAGATCTGACTGCTCAGGGTTTCACTCACTGAGTTCAGAGTGTGCCCAGGGCTGGAGATTGCCTTTTCTCTGGGCCCCTGTCCCAGTGACTGATCTACACTCGTTGTGACTTTTTCCTGATACCCCCCTGGAGTTTGCAGAGGTTGCAGTTTGTGTCCATTGCCCCATACCCTGTCACAGTGTGCCCTTCATGTTTCCATCATCTTGATAACCTCCCATTACAGAGCTGAAACCAGCAACAAATGCCACACCACCCCTCCTCCAGTCATCCCTTCTTCTAGCTAAACAAACCCATCTCAGCCTTCCCTTGTGCACTGTGTGCAGCAGCCCTCTGACCATCCTGTTGACCTTCTGCTGCATTTGCTGCAGCTTGTACTGAGGAGCCCAGAACTAAGGCACAGCTCTCACAAGGGCTGGACTGACCAGTGGTGGTTGCTGAGGTCATGCTTTATGCTCTCTGTCTGGGAGAGAGGACAGGTTCCTGAAGAGTGCTTGGATTGCATTTTCAGAAGGAATACAGAACATAAAAGGGATTGTTTCTTAAGCTTCAGTAAATTAGAAACCTGTGAATGAGATGCCCAAGGCCAGAAGTCTTCATCACTGTTAACCCTTGTTAACTTCATTAGCTCTCTAAACATTTCTGCT
Organism: Ceyx cyanopectus; assembly: GCA_013401355.1. NCBI lineage: Eukaryota > Metazoa > Chordata > Aves > Coraciiformes > Alcedinidae > Ceyx > Ceyx cyanopectus. The sequence goes on along the minus strand of VYZU01000002.1, from coordinate 30,920 downwards.
GTTCCTGCCTTCATGATGAGCACAAGGGAAGAAGGCCCTTCATTCAGCAGGAGACAGAAAACTGTTCAACAGGAGACTACAGGCACCTGTGTCACCCTTTTCTAGAGTAAAAGAGGATGCTAAAGCTGATTTTTTCATCAAAGCCTAGCATTTGGCTGGCTTGTTTCTTCAATGAGTGTGGCTGCCACACTGCTTTTAAGTACTGGCTGAGGGTTGTCCAAGAGCTGCTCATCTGAGGAATTATCCCATGATATTTTCTTTTTGTACTGCTGCTTGGACTCACAGCATTGACAGCAGGGCCTTTGGAATGTCATGCTACTGCAGTTTTCACTGCTGACCTGCACAGACATGAAACTTCAGTTTTATTGCTTGGGGTCATAGCTGTTGTTTTCTCTTGCAGGGTTATGGCTTCTAACATTTGTTCTTTGTTTTAATCTGCCCAGAAGGTCTTGTGGAATAAATGGCAGTAGGGCTGTGCAGAACTGCTAGGTTGTGGCAGGTGCAGCTCCCCTGACAGAAAGCTGACAAGCAGCAGGGCTTGCCAGAGCTGTGATGACTGGGTGACCCTCAGAGCCACTGAGCAGAGCCTCCCAGTGATTAACTGGCTCCTCAGGGTCCAGGCCTTTACCCTGCCTTTGCTGTGGGCCTGCCCCCAACTACAGAGAATGACCACAGTGCTCCCTTGGCAAGGCTGTAAATGGAGCCCTGCCAAGATGGTTGTGAAGTTGATGGTTTCCAGACAATCACACCTTCCCATTGGACAGTGTGCTGCCCAAGGATACTTCCCCAGATTGTGTGAGCCTCACCCCCCCCCCCCTTTGCTGATCTCTTCTGGGTACCCTTATGGAGGAGGTTTTTCCTTTATGAGTGAGTGTGTGCATATTTGGGCTCATCTTTCTAGAGAGAATATTCCTTTGGAATTAGTTGTGTAGTAGTATATTCCCAACTGACATCTGAACTTGTAATCTAACCTTGACAAAAGGCAGGCTGAGTAATTTTGGTTACAACAGATCTGCATTTTTGGGTAGCTGCTGCTGTCTGTTTTGTGAGTGCCTCTGAGAGAAGTACATCCAGTGAAGATGCTTTTGAAAATGTGTGTGTGTGTGTGTGTAGGAGGAGAGAAGGAACAGATGGGTGTTTTTTGCCTTTTTACTGTTTTAAGCCATGGTCTCCTGTTTTATTGTGCTTATTAACCATGCAGATATGTTAGGAATTCTGTTACATTCCCAGCAGCATTAACTGACAGAGGTAGAGCACTGAGCACCCTCAAAGGACTGTCCTCATGTCTCCTCTTACCCAGGACCTGCTGGATTATGTGCAGCTCTCATCTAACAAGCTGACCCTTCTTAAAGACTCCTCCTGGAGTCTGGCTGGGGTCTCTGAAGCAGGGACCAGGCAGCTCACTAAGAGGCTTCAGTGCCAGTGCATCAGTAGAAACTTTAATCAGCTCACTAAAAATGTCAGCACCAGAGTCTTCAAGGGCTGGCTGATTTGTCAGGGAAACTTCGGGTTGTTGATTTGTGCCATTTGACAGTTCCAGGTGCTTTCAGGACAAAGGCTCACAGGAGCTTGTAGAAGTGTTTGCTAGTGATGCCTGCTTTTCCTCAGCTCTGTGTGTGGGCTGTGTGCTTACTTTCTATATGACAAGTAATTGCTTGAAAATCCTTAAACTTTGGACAGTAATCCAAAGTAAAATCTTTCTGATAGAGTAACTGTCACTCTCTAACCCACTGCACATCCTCAGTGTCCCATCCAGCTGCTGCTGCACTGCTCTGGTGTGCTTCTGGATTCTCTTTACTCAGAGAGCTGTGGGAATATCTGCTCAGCTCCCTTACACGTGCCTGTGATTGCAGGAGGACTCTGGACACATATGTCCTTTTGATGGCAAACTGCAGAACCTGGCCAAAGAATTCTGATCTTGAGCAGGTGCAGGCACCTGAGGGGAACTTAGGACACAATGTGCAAAGGAATTGTATTCACTGAAAGTTAATTCTTCTTTTGAAACTTCTAAAAAGGCTTTTTGTTTTCTGCTAATTATTTCTCTCTCCCTTTTATAGTGCAGTTCTGTACATCACCTCTTGAAGTAAATAAATCTTGCTTTATTAATCAAGCATTCTCATAGTAGTTACAGAAGCCCTTTAAGAAGTGGGCAGGGTTTTGGCATCATTGAACTGCACTGCCTTTTTTTGACTTGAACTTTTTGAGGATTCTTTTTATTTACCATTAATATCTTGGAGATGCCCAGCCAAGCTAACCAGAAAAAGTTATTAACTATGAGAATGTAACACAAAGGAGGAGCAGCCAAGATTCCAGCACTGACCTATGTTTGAAGTGAAGCAAAAGTGAGAGACTTCTGTTGTGAAGGCTGTATTCAGATGAGCCATTTTTGAAAGACCTGTTTTCTCTTGGCTGTCAACATGTTTTGGCAGGATGCTGAACGAAAGAGAACTGCTGGATATCAAAACCACTTGTGCATTTTGCAGTGTTGTGTAGTGCAAGTGACTTGACGCCAACTGCAGATGCCCCCTGGAGATATTCAGCTACACTAGGGCAGTTTTTTTCTAGTGTAAGCTCGCAGTGTAGCCAGCAGCTGTAACAGTGGCCCTCCTTCAGAAGTCTTCTGGAAGCAGAGCACAGTAGGAGTGGGTGCTTGGTAGTGTGTGAAGTAAACCACTCTGAGATCCATTTTTCAAGTCAGCTGTGATGACACAGTTGTGACAGCATCTAGAGTCAGCAGAACTGAAAAGATGGCTAGTGGGAGGTTCACAGCAATGGCATCCCCAGGATACAGAAATTCCAGGAGTAGTTTCTTACAACAAGGATATATTTGAAAGCTGATGAGTTTGCCTGCTGTACTGCTTTGTGTTTTGTACACTTATTTTCAACTTCCAGCACATTTAGTGTTAACAAAACTCTCCAAATCCCATTGGCTAATGTTAATGTACCCTTTGGGGAACATCTCTGATGCTGTCACATTCCGTGCATAATCCACAGGTAAAGACTTCAGTCCAAATTCAGCAGTTACCTACTGTGTTAACTTCCAGAAGCATACTGAGAACCCCTCACTGCTCAATTCAGCACTAGTTTAACAAGACATACTTTTTTTTCCTTGTGTTTCCTAGGAGCCAACATCTTTCTTACCTCATCTGGTCTGATTAAACTAGGAGACTTTGGCTGCTCAGTGAAACTGAAGAACAACACTCAGACAATGCCTGGAGAAGTGAACAGTACTTTAGGGACTGCAGGTAAGGATGCATGTGCTAGGCAGATGTCTAGTTATGTCTTCTAGAAGAAGATTTATCTGCTGAAAGTCTGGGCTGGAGTTAAAATGACATGTTTCAGGGAAACTTGATTTTACTGTAGCTAGTTAGTTGTGCTTTGAATCCAGAAGCCAAAAGAACTGGTGAATGATGTAGCTGGAGAGATAAAATTGCGTTTGTCTGGTAACTGTACAGATGCTGGAGCCTGGGCTTTCTGGGCTTCTATATTACTAACACAGTGCTGTTCTTCCTGGACAGTTAATCTATTTTGTTTTTTTAATGAAAAGAGTTTAAAGCATTTTCACTACAACCTTTCAAAGTTAGGTTAACTGGAAGGCAGTTAATGCTGCAAACGTGGCAAAGAAGCCAGCAAATGGCAAAACTTGGCAAGAAAAACTGATCTGTAATTTATTAGAGGAGTATTAGAAAGCATTTGGTTTGCCCAGTTAGTCACTTGGTGTTTACTGTTCCTTCTGCTGCATGAACTGACACCGGGGTGTGTGTTGTTCCAAAGCTTACATGGCTCCAGAAGTGATCACCAGAGCCAAAGGAGAAGGACATGGGCGTGCAGCAGACATCTGGAGCCTGGGCTGTGTTGTTATAGAGATGGTCACTGGCAAGGTAGGGACTCAATGAACATAACCTCTTCTTAAAAGCTTCTCTGCAAATTTTGGTCCAACTTCCAGCAATTTGTCACAATTGAGTCTGCAAGTACTGGGGTAATGTTTATTTTCCTGGGGTACAGCAATGCATTCTCTGTTACACAGCGAGTTACTCCCTAAACCTTGCACTCAGCAATGCTGTCATCTGTTGCAGAGGCCTTGGCACGAATATGAGCACAACTTCCAGATCATGTATAAAGTGGGGATGGGTCACAAACCTCCTATTCCTGACAAAGTGAGTCCAGAAGGGAAAGACTTCCTTTGTCACTGCTTGGAAAGCGACCCAAAGATGAGGTGGACAGCCAGCCAGCTCCTCGACCACCCTTTCGTCAAGGTTTGTCTCATGGCTTTGGCTGCAGACACTGCAGGTGGGAAGCAGAAAGGTTTCAGTTGGCTTTGCTGTCTGCAGCTGTACCACTGGCTATCAGGTTGATGCTGTCCAGAAAACAAGGTCCAGCAGCTTCAGAAGCACATGGCTGTTGCTAGCAAATATTTGACTGAAATAACCTGGTGTGTGCCATGTGTCACTGCTGTTGCAGAGGCATTGTCTGCATGGTAAAAAGTCTTGTCAAGCTTCATCTCAGTAGCAGTTCATTGGAGTTCTGGGTCAGCACCAGTGTGTCTGGGATTGTCAGACTCACCCCTCTCATCAGTGCAACTGCAGCCAGATGCCACCCATCACAGGGGCTTCTTGAGGCATGCAAGAGTTGCATGGTGCCAGTGGAAATGTGGGTAGTCTTATACCAAGACCTAGAATTCATTATCTGTATAGCAAGGAAGAAAGAAGAAAGCTTCCAAGATGCTCAGCAAAGGTGCTGAAGTATTTGTACTGCAGCAAGATGACAACAGGTAGAGAAAATTAATTGTTTGGGCTTTATTTTTGTCCCCTTCACAGGTTTGCACAGATGAAGAATGAAGTTACTCAATCTCTGGCCTTTTTTATTCTGGCAAGATATCTTTTAATCACTACTGTATGTAATATTTACATAAAGACTGTGCTGAGGAACAGTCTCAAAGTTGAACTTACGACGACTGCACAAGTGACGAGCGTCACTTTCTCTGCTGCTCCTGTACCTTTTACTTGGCACATGTTGCTCATGTGACAGTGTTTGCAAGTTGGAAGAAGCTGCATGTTTCAGTGAAAGTGCCATTACTACTGTATATGGACCATACCTTTTTTTTTTGTTCTTTCTCCTGTTTCTCAGTTGATTGAGAACTGTAATGTTAATATGTAGTATTTTTGAACTCTTTAGGTTCAGAAAAATGCTGTAGTGTTACCAGGCGTTATGGACCTTGTTTTTTAATCTGTTTGTTGAGTGCACTGACTGTGAACTTTTACTGGTTTTTTTGTTTATTTGTTTTTGGCAAGCTTCAGATTTGTTATGCACAAGGCTGATTAATGAAATTTTAAAAAAGTTTTTTCTCAATAAATGGTTTATTTTAGGAGTTGGTGGTGAAGGTTTTTTTCTTCTGAAAATCAAAATGTTCATAACTTTTTTCTCAACACTTGTTTCAGACAGCTAATAACTGGAATAAGCTCCTCTTATATTGCCAACAGTCAATGTTTTGTCAAGTTCAAGATGTGCAGTATGAGATGCTTCCTATACAGGTAACAGTAGATTTAAGGTGTCCTCTCTTCATCCCCTCCTGAGGAAATAAGGTGATGTGCACTTCCTAACACTGCCTATCCTACAGGGGATAGAGTCACGGTCTGAGGTAACTGCCTCCTTGCAGGCAGGAGTATGAGCAGGGAGTGTCTGTATGGCATTTTTGTGGCCAAGAGGAGACTCAGTTAAGATGATTCTCGTGTTCTGTTTGGCAAAAACAAGAGCTTTTACCTTTGTGAAACTGGTTTCTGATCCTGGACTTTTCCTCACTAACTCCCAAGTGGTGTCAGCCTCAGCAAATGGAGAGGGGTTAGAAGTAGTTAGTTAGCAATTAGAGGAAACAACAGTCTGCAACACTTGATCTAGTTACTCTGACTTCCTATGACAGATGACTTTAAAACAGTTACTTTTAATCATCAGCATACGTTTGCATATTCCTGTGACAGTTCTAGCCCTGAAAATGGGAAACAAAGCAGAGAACTTGTTTTTAAGAGTTACCTTTGTTCTAAAGTCCTGTCTCTCCTCTTAATCCCCAAATCCTTGGCTTGTTACAGGGGTGAGGTTGCTGTTAGCAGCTGGGTGAGCTGCTGAGAAGGTATCAAGACACCTGACATTTAAATCTGTGCAGCTCTGCACAGTTGTGCAGGTCACCTTTGCATCCTGTCTACACTCAAAATACCTACAGTGGTGAACTGAAACAAGGACCTTCCCTTCTCTTTGCTATGTGCAGTTGTGCTAGGATAGGAACTATGTTGTCATCCTTGGCAATGGATGATCAAAGTACCTGAGGTGAAAGCCTTCCCCAGCCTGCTGTGTGTTCACTGTGTGGTGAATCAGAAGAATCCAAGCAGGCTGTGTCCTCCTTACCTTATTTCAGGTGCCCACGTGCACAAACAGGAACTGTGGAGAAGCTTTTAGGAGCCAGGACAGAGGTGGAAAGCAAAATGGAACTAGTTTGTTGGTGACAACCAAAAGAAAACTCATTTATTGCACATCAGCTTTTTTATACTTTTATTTTTGTATAAACAAACATTAAGACTACTTTTGTTAAGGCAGTTGTAGAACACAGAGTTGCTTGTGGGGATGAGGGGCAAACACTGTTCCTTAATGTCATGTGTCATTCTTTTGACTACAGTGAACTGGACTAGTTGAACTTGGGCAAGTACCATTAAAAGCTTGTTCTGTTTGCCAGTGAGCCCTGGAGGGGCTGAGTGGTGTGGTCCCTGCACACTGGGACTGCTAGAAGTGCTCAGGAGATGGAGCCAGGAGTGGCAGGTTTGGCCCTCAGCCTCTTCTAAGGGCTGGTCCCAGGGAAATGGGTATGAAAGAGTCTAAATACTTAAAATATTTACATGTTTGTTATTTTCCTCTGGGAAAAGTGTCACTGCATGCAGCTGGAGAGGACTGAGCTTTGTAAGCACTGTGAAATGTCTCCCTGCCAGCCTGTGAAACCAGTGCTGAGTCTCCAGCACAAGATGAAGATGGATTTGCTGCTCAGAACTGCTCCCCTCTGTATCCAGGGTTCTCTCTGCCACCCTGAGCAAAGCCCACTGTACCTACCACGTAAGTTTTACAGGAAAAGGCTGCAGCTTAGAGAAAGATCTCTCCTCTCTTCCCTCTGCCCTTTGTAAAGCCTCACCCTATGGTGTCTTCAGGCCTGGCCCAGTAAGGTGCCAGGACTATGGGAGAGCTGAATGTCAGTTGTCCACTGCTAAGACTGTTGTTGCAAGTAGAGTGCAGGGCATAGAGTGCTTTATTAAAACAACAGCTTTATAAGCAGGGAAGTATTTTTCCACCTCAGACTCTGTTTCACATGGTGGAGCTCTACACTAAACCCCACCCATGTTTATGTTCTGACATCATAGACCCTGTTCTAGAAAGCTTCAGAGCCTAGGGAATACATGTGTACACAAAACTGGTAGGGTAAAAAAGCCCCCAGAACTAGTCCCTCTGTCACAGGGTATATTTTACTGTCCCCTTTCTCAAAAAACTTCACTAGCAGCCCCCAGCACTGCTGCACCTGCTCTCTAGGTGCTGCATACTGAGACTGGGTTCTAGATGCTCTGAAGTACTGAACAGCAAATGTGTATTTCACAGAATTATTCATGTTCTCTTGTATTAGCTCCTGGGTCTTTTGGCCTCAGTTTTATTTCAGGAAAAAATGTGCTTTTATTTTTTTTCCATACCAGCTGCCAGAACTAAGGCTGCTCACTTGGTTTTCTAAGCACACAGTCTGTTCATTGCTGGACTAGGGTGGTTTAGTCCTATGTGCTGTGGAAATGTTCCATGGTTGGCAGTGCCTGTCATTGTCCCCACTGCTCACTGCCAGTCTCTTTAGATTTTTAAAAGATTGTGGTGGTTTTTTTTTTCCAATCATAACTGCTGGTAGTTACAACTCCACCCTTTTTATTTAAGTAAGCTCTTCAGTAACTTGCATACCCTTAATTTTTCAAGTTTAAAAAACCAGAGGAGGCTGCCCTGGAATCAGAACCAGGTATGGCAGAGCAACAGTTTTCTCAAGGAACTTGATTCTAATTTAATTCAGGAAGGTGGCAAAGCATTTCCAGCCAGCCATAAAAAAACAAAGCCATACCACTGCCCTAGGTCTCCCTCCTTCTTTCCCTTTCCTCCCCAGAAGAAAAGCAAAAGATAATTTAACTGCTACCTCAGGCTGACTGTTATGAGGCACCACATAAACTAATTTATCAGAAAAGCCAGACAAGCAGAGTAATTGGTCTCACAACAGTATGGGTGTGAGGCATAACTTTTAATGCAAGCTTTGCATTACTTAGTTACAGCATACCCAGATCTTCTGTTTCCACCACAGTTAGGAAGGCCTAGAGTTTCAATCAGTGTTCAAAGCTCAAAGGAATTTTATTTCTTCCGTTTTTCCAAACTAGAAATGGCATTCACTCTCAAAAGAATTACAGCTTTCAGCTGTCCCTCTGATGCACTGCCCAGGGACAGATGTGGCAGGTGGCAGCTCTGCTCAGGCCACAAGGCCCAGTTCCACCCCAGGCTCCACTGGAACAGAGTGGGCCCTCAGCTGGGTACTGGCTGCAGGTTTGAAGGGCCCCTGTGCTGCCAGCTGTGGATGTGCTGCCAGTCTGCCAGTTCAGTTCTGCTGCAGATACTGGCACAACCAAGCAGAGCATCGTGGTGCATTTTTAACATTGTCTGATTATGGTTGTTAATCTGTTAACATCTGATCTACACAACTATCAATTGTAATCATCTTGTAACAATCTTCTGACATTTATGCATTCCTTAGAGCAAGTTCAGAAAGATAAAGCCTGCTGCTCTGGTTAGTTTCCAGGTAGAGTCTCACCATATAAGCACATAGGATTTTTTTAATCACTTTTTTTCTTCAAAACTTAAGACACTTCATAGGAAAACAAACCAACCAACCAAATGCAAACCTGTGGTGGGAAGTATTGGAAGGAGCACATCTTCCGAGCGTGTCATCCATCCCCAATCCCCAGAGAAAAATAACAGGGCACAAATTCAGATATGTGTGGCAATTGCTCATCCTACCCTTCCCCTGCTCTCACCTGAAGGACCATGATATGCACTTAAGAGTTTTCTGAAGTTGCATTTGTTCCCTTTGGATTGAAGCAGTCTCTGAAGATCCTACTTTTGTTTCTGCTTGTTGTCATTGTTGCCATAGGTGGAGCCCTTGTTAATCTCTGTCACACCGATCATCCATCTGACACCCACAGATGCTGGCATAGAAATGAAAAAGCAGTTGCCAGACAGAAAACAAAAGTCTGTTTGGGGGTCGTGTGGTGAAAGTGACTTATGGTGTTCCCAGCCTTACAGCAGCACAGCATTACCTGTAACTACCCCTTTGATGAAAGGCACCAACTAATCTGCCCATGGAATTTAAGGAGTTGCTTTGGGCTTGGACACAGTCCCTCCTCAGCAGGGAAGAGGCCTCCTGAGGCGGGAAGAGGGGACCTGAGGCGGGAACAGGCCGCGAGCCCACAGGCAGGCTGAGGCCTAGGCGCGGTGTGCTCAGCCCTGGTGACTGGACAAGGCTGTGAGTTCACAGGGCTGCTCTGGGGCCACTGGAGGTACCAGCTCCCAGGGGACAAGTGACAAAATGCACCAGTGTAGCTGCACACGAGGTGTGAGATGGGTACAGAATTCTGCCTGCCTTCAACCCAGCCCCCTGCCTGCAGGAGCACAGGCTGGGAAAGGGCAGGGCAGCTCCTGGTAGAACATGACAACTTCAACTACAGCTCATCAAACAGCTCATTACAAGAAGTCAGATTCATTTAAAACACTTTCATAGTTGATTGAGTAGTAATAATTCACCATGCACAGGAATTTGTGTTTTCTTTTATATAATTATTTATAACAAAGTGACTGTCACTGTAACTAAAATGCAGTTTAGCCAAAGCTCTCTCCCTTCCCTCACAGTTTCGCTTTTTTGTTGTTTTGTTTTTGGGGTATTTTGTTTGTTTGTTTAATAAAGAGGATTAGCTGCCCAAAATCTATTATTCCCCAAACTTCTGCTCAGGTAACTGTACATATCCAGAAAGACCATGCTGCTTTTAAGCCTAAACCTGTCTGGGAGTCATGAACCTTTCCTCTGCTCAGACCACATATAAAAAAAATCAATCAATCAAACAAAACATCAAACAAACAAAAAAAACAATTAAACAAAAAACCCCCAACCACTCTTAAGCTCCCAAATCCCATGTTCTTGCTGACTGATGATGAAAAGGCCTATTTGTGTGAGCTGTTCCAAACATCTTGTTCCCACTGATGTTCAAGCTCTCCAAGAGGACCCTGAACAAAACCTCACCAGCCACAGGGCAAATGAGCCTGAGATCACCAAGAGCACCCAGAGGCTTCACACCAGTACCAGCCATCAGCTGGCAGCAGCAGGGCTGACAGAACCTTGTGTCTGCTAGTTGCTGCTCCTTGGCACAGGAACGGGAGAAGGCTGGCAGCTGGTAACCAGCGCTGCCCTGTGCTTCACCAGTTGCACTTGCCTAGCTGTAACTTAGTGCTACCAGATCAACCATGGAAAACCATTGCTTTTGGAATAGCTATTTCTCTCTTGAGCTTCAAGCAACTCATTTGGAAGTGGAGCACAGACTACTGAACACATGTTGTGATTGTAAGTAGGGCAAGCTGAAAAAGCTGAATGTATTATTTAAGCAAGAAGATAGAAAGCAGCTTTGCAGAGAAGGACCTGGTCTTCCTGAGAGACACAAGCAGTTTGCCCTTGTGAGAAAGGAAGACAAAGCTTCCCAGGGCTGTATTAGGAAGTGTGTTTCCAGCTGGCCAAGGTAGATGATGATCCTCCTCACCCTGCCATGTGCAGACATATCTGCAGTGCTGGGTCCAGTTTGGGCTCCCCAGTACAAGAGAGACACAGAGATACTAAAGTGAGGCCAGTGAAGGCTACATAATTAAGAGAGCAGAGGGAGCATCTTGCTCATGAAGAGAGGCTGAGAGCTGGGACTGTTCACAGCCTGGGGAAGAGAAGTGTGGAGCCATCTTATCCATGTACATCAGTATCTGAAGGGAAGGGTGTACAGCAGAGCCAGGTGCCTCTCAGTGGTGCCCAGTGACAGGACAGAAGGCAATATATACAAGCAGAAACACTGGAGGTTCCCTCTAAGCATAAAAAGCACACTGGCACAGGCTGCCCAGAGAGGCTGTGGAGTCTCCATCCTTAGGGATATTCAAAACCCAATGGGACATGGCCCTGAGCAAGCTGCTGTGAGCTGGAAGTCTGGACTAGCTCATCTCCAGAGATGGCTTCCCAACTTTAGCTACTGTCTTCTGTTTGCTTTGCTTGGATGAAAGGCAGTGTCTATTTTGCCCTTGCAAAATACCAGCACTTGAAAACAAACCAAACACCTCCAGCCTCACGTTTTACAGCATGGCAATCAATTATGCCACAGTTTTCCAAAGTGGTAACTGTGTGGCAGAGGTGAGCCAGTCACATCATGTGTGACAGCAATGACTGATCACAGTGGGGTGAAGCTGGGCTGCCTTGGGGCTGCCCTCATGTCTCCTGGCTGTTGAGACACAGGGGAAGCAGGGCCCTCTCAGAGGCAGAGAGCTGTGCAGCCCATGGCAGAAAGGGAGATGGCTCCTGGGCAGTTCCCTGTTCACTTACACCCACTGCCAGTCTCGGAATGGAAACACAACTGGAACAAGTGAAGGGCTTCACACCAGCAATTAGAAAATATATTCAAATGGCCTTGAGCTAGGGAAGCCAAGAGGATGATCCAACATGTAGCCTGCAGTTCAGGATCACAACATAATAGTAAGGATGATGTCATTAAGACTTTAACTAGAAGAGACAGAAGGAGCATCTGGAGATGGACTCAGAACATCAGTAAGAGCAGCTGTTACTGCAGCACACAGCACATCAGGGATTTCATCCAGTTCAAACACTGACACTGCCTGCACATGACAAAATAGTTAGTGCAGCAGTTCAGGTTTTTGTTCTCTTTTTTTTTTCCCCTCCATCTCCTTTGCTCCATGGCAGAAGCTGCCTCTACCTCCTGTCCTCATGTCACCCTGCAGCCCTCAAGATCAAGCAGGAGTTGTTCCTAACTTAATAAGCTGTGAGAGTTTTAAGCACAGTCAGAGAAGAGCAGGAGAGAGAAGCTGTCAGTTGAGGCATCCCTGCACTGCTCCACAGCAAACTAAGAAGGTATCTGAGCTCCTGCCATCTTTCTGCCCAGTAGCTAAAAGTTGCAGGAGGTTGCTGAGGACCTGCTGTGCCTGCCAGAGCGGTTGTGACTGAGAGAGGGCTGAGTAAACACAAATTGACAGGGCCAAGAAAGGAATCTCACTCACTCTTGGAATATTTGTTAACTCAAGAAAACCACCCCCACACACAGAGTACCACATCCCTCAGCAAAAACCTTAGCTCACAACAAAGGACTTCCACCTTTTCTGTGACACACCAGGATTTCTTCTCACGTGTCACCTGGCATTTGTACCACACAGCAAGGGCCACATGCAGCACAGCAGGTGTGGGTGTAAACATTTCCTAGATACAGTCTGCTGTATACCAAAGTTACAGGTTATCCATTGAGATGAAGATTTGCATAATTAAAAATGGTAGAAATTGCAATCTAGGGCCTATTTTACATACTATAAAAGAAGAAAAAAAAAAAAAAGTAACAAAAGAATACCAGTTCTAGGTACCAGGCTGGAAGGCCAGATTGTCTGGCAGAATCAACATGAATAGAATCCTATACAGTTTGTAGTCTCCTACTGTAGTAAAACTTACCGTGGCAGTGGTGACTTGTGCTCTCCTTAACTTCCACTCATCTCAGCCTACAGGCAACACCAGCCTTGCTGCCCTGATCACATCATGCTCTGACCCTTTGGTGCACGTTCTGCACTCAGACACTAAGTCACCAAGGCCTTGCTCACAGCCTGTGATCTGTGGAAACAGGTTTTCTAAGAGCACTGTGCACATACTGTACAGCAGACACACAACAGCTCCTGCAGAATCAAAGCTGGCTCATTACTGCTTAAACTCAGTTCCAATTAAATACTTCTCTCACCTATAACTGTTACTTAACAGCTGGCCCCATGCCACAGGCCCAGATGTCATTATGCTTTTAGCATTAGACATGTAAGAGCTACTTCTTCATTCAAAAGCCAAGAGAAGACCTCTCATCTTTTGCAGACAGAAGCAACAATACCCTTTTAACTGCTGTTGACAGCACTATAATAAATTACTTCTAAAGCACAAAGGTTGTCCTCTTCAACACAAATCACCAAAACATGACAGGAAACCTAACCCTGGGTTCTTTGGAATTAAACGTTGGGGAAGCAGGAGGAGGGGGAAAAAAAAAGAAGTTGATGTCCAATACAAATACTGGCATTGGACAGACTTCCTCACTGTTTTAGCACCAAAATATGGGCAGTATTATTATATTACCTTCTTAGTTTGCTGTGGAGCAGTGCAGGGATGCTTCAATGAGAGCTTCTCTCTGTTCTTCTCTGACTGCTTAAAACTGTCACAGCTGATTAAGATAGGAACAACTCCTGCTGGATCTCCTTTTCTCCCCTCCCTTGTAGTAAAACCCCTTTAGTTGCCCTTACTATAGTTGTATCTAAAGCAATAGCAGAATAAATCCTTAAAGCTGATGGTATCTCTATGGTATGCACTGTGGCTCTAGCAGAGTTGTGCAGTCAGGCAGTGTAGAGAGAAAAGTTTGAAACAGCACTTGTGAACTAAGCACTTAAATCTCTTGCCATGTGTCCTGTGAAATTAACCAGTTTTCAGAATTCACTTTTGTCCCTCAAACTGCTTGATATTTGTCCTCTGGAGCAGGAACTACCCTGGGCTGGTTCAGCTGGTACCACAAAGGGCTGCTGGTGCCAGACCAGTAGTTAGGTACTATCACAATACAACCATTGTTCTGAGTGTAAACAGCCAAACTGCTGCATGGCAGAGCAGGAGGGGATGGCTCAGCACTCTCAGTCTAAAGAGGAGACATTGTTTGTTTGGGGCTGAAAGTGTCTGAGCTGAACCAGCAGAACTATATGGGTTATTCTTTCCTCAGATCAGACAGGGCCTGAGGTATTCTACTGCTTTCCAGCCTGAGCACTGGGGGGCATTTCTCTTACAGCTCTTTCCACCAGTTACTTACAAGCCATTAAGTGGTTTTACTGGCAAGCACAACAGCAGAGACTGTCCAAAACACAAATGACACTTTGGAAATGAAGCAGAGAGTACCAGGTAAAGGGACACCCTAGTTGCTCTGCTCTGTCCCGTCACAGACCATTTATGCAGCTCTTGGGCTATCTGCACCTAAGCTAATTAAGGTCATGTTATCAGGTACTGAGATCTGCCCTTGGAAACAGCAATCTACTTATAATGGGCTATTAAAGACTGCAATGAGCTTCCCAGTTCTGGAGTGTCAGGTGAGCTGTCAAACTGCCATTTAAAAAACCTCAAACACTGGACAGCAAATCTTCCCTGCCTTGGTACCAACTGTGTCTAGCAGACAGTTTTAGCTGGCACCAAGAGGTACATTTGCTCTCATCTGCTTCTACCTCCCAGCCACTGCCAAAGTCACTTCTGAGACCTTGCCTAAAGCTGGAGGCAGAACTGCAAAATCAAACAGTGGTTGCTGCTCTGTCAGAAGATGGCTACATCACTCCCAGGACAGCCATGACAGAGACAGCCCTGGGGATAAAAAACACAGTTTGGGGAGAACAGCCCTGCTACAGAAACTCTGCTGCTGGCTACAAAAGTCATTGTGACAGCTTCAGCTGATGTTGAGATGCTTCCCCAGAATGAAACCAATGATTCCCAACTGGCAATAACACTGCTTTTAAAGGGATACAGTAAAACACAGACTATAACACACTAAGAGAATTGTTGCTTTTCTGGCAAGTAATGACACATCCACTTTTAAGTGACCAGGATAAACCAGCTCTGCTTTTTGATTGTTTTTACTGAAGGCTGAGCTTCCTTCCACTCCCGCAGGTTCCCCTCCCTCCACAGCTTGATGGTGGCAGCTGTCTGCCAGTAAGTGACATCATCTTTCTTTTTGCCTGCTCTTCAGCCAGAGGTGCTGGCTGAGTCTAATCAGGCACAGCCTCTATTGCAGACAAGGCAATTAGAAGTACTTTGGGTTTGATCACACCAGGTATTGAGGGAGAACACAGAGCTGTTGCTAAGCACAGGGGTCTTTCAAAGGTTGCAGAGGGCTGCAGCCTGTACCTGTGGGGCAGCAATGCATAAGGCACAGTGGCCATCTGCACCCTTCTTTATGTGCCTCAGCTGTGACTCTGCAGCCTGGGAGCTGATGTGTTCATTCTGGAAGCAGCATGACCAATAACCTGAGAAGTCCTTTGCACTATCACTGCATTCAGAGCAGGACTCACAGCAGCCCTGCTTATTAATCTTTCCCTGTGGCTAGAAGCAGAAGAAAGCTAAGTGGGGAGTGAGACAGCAAGGAAAAAAATTAAACAAAGGGCTCTTTTGCTGCCCATTCCTAGTAGCATCAAAGTTCTTTTTTTCTTTACAGGTTCTTTCCCTTACTTCCTGATAGAAAACATGACCTAGTTGTAAAGGCCACAAATGGCAAGATGGTATTGGACTTAGGGTCAGGGGTGAGGTGTCACTCAAATAAATTAATGAGGGCTAAATCCAGAAGCATCACAGATGTCACAGTGCCAAACAGCAAAGCATTCAGCAATCCTGAATTATGCAGCAAGGCTCCCTGGGGAGGGTGTACAAGGCATGAGGCACTTAGAATAGCACCCAAACAACCAGCCTGCTGAGCAGAGAAATAAATTAAGAGGAAAAGGCTGAAGGAAGGATGAGTCCCATTAGGCCATCGTTCCACAGCCCAGCACCAAACAGCCTGTGCCAGCATTTCTTCCAAAGGCAGAACAAATGCCCTCGAGTGCTACTGCATCTGCAAAGGTGCCAAACCTCAACCTGGCCACTGCTGTACACCCATCTGGAACTAGAGCACAGGGGAGACTGATTGACCTTTCCCTGCAGCTGATGGGGACTTGAATCCAACACCTCTCATTCCTGAGGAGCACACTCCAACCATGGAGAGCTCACCCTTCAGTCCCATCCTATTCACCAGAGAAAGAGGGGGCACCACTTTTGCCTTCCAACAAATAAGGTGGGACAACAAAGGTGCTTCCAAGTTGTAGTCACTGCTAGCAGACATTTTTCTGCTGGGGGACATGGTTTAGGGACACTGGCAGTGTAGGGTTAATGGCTGGACTAGATGATCTTGAAGGTCTCTTCCAGCCAAATCATTGTATGATTCTATGATCTTACATAAAACATCCCAGGGTAAAAAGCAGCAGCAATTTCACCAGGTGAGGACAAGAACATAGGATTCCACTACCTTTCCTTCTACTTTGCCCACATTAATGCACAAACTATTGTGTTGGACATTATCCTTGCTCTTGTTTTTCTTCCTCTGGCCCAAAGCATCATGAAACCAATTTCCTGTGTGTGTTTGTGTGCACAAAACCAAAAATTCCTTCTTCTCCAATTATCTTTATAAGAAGCTTCCATGAGACATTGCTACAGAGAGCACTTTCTGAAAAAGAATATTGTATGCTCTTCAAACCAGGCAAAAGGACCTAAGCTAATTCATCCTGACCAGACTAGCATGGGACCTACTTAAGATTCAGTCTTCTGGAAATGCACAGAAATACTATGTGTTAGGAACAATTTCCTAGGCAGAGAGCAAAGATGCATTTCTAGATGCACTTATGAGACAAGAAAAAAAACCTAAAACGTTTTCCTCTGTGTTGCTATTTTAGATACAGCTTTTTAAGCTAACTCCAATATCTCTGCATCAAATTCCCTCAGCCCAGAAGGACTGTGAAGTTGTTTCTTTTTCAGAAGTCTCTGTAATCTACACAGACATCAAGGTGATGAAGCCATAAATACATGTGATGGGCAGTGCAGCTGCAGAAAAGACTTGCTTTATAAATGTGTGGCTCATTCTGGGAGGGAGCTGGTCTTTCAAACAGGCACCTAATATGCCAAAAAGCACATGATGTCATTTGCCAGAGTGACCTGATCCCTGCTTCCAGGAAAGACACCAAATGAGATCTCCCTCCCTTTCTGTGGGCCAGCTCCTTGTTTTGTTTGCCTTCCTCCTCTTAAATAACACCCTAGTTTAAACACAAACCAAGACAGTTCAGAACTACCACAAGAACTGTAGGAATCACCTGTGTTAGATCAGGAAGTCCTTAAATCACAAGCTCATGAATTCCTAGTTGGATGACATATCAGACTATGATTAGATGAAAGAATTCTCCTTGAGCATCTCTCCTAGGCATTCAAAGTGCAACCCAGCAATAAACTACACAAGAAAGGTTTTGCAGGCAACCCACTGGAAAGCTACTGTTCTGAGTTCTACAGAAACAGAAAATTTTGTATGCAGCCCTTATAAAAAATAATACCACTGTAATTAAACAAACAAACAAAATTTAACCAACCTATTCCAGGCTAAAGCTGACATAATATCAGATGGTCTGCTGAATTCACAAGTCATGTTTATATTTAATAAGCTTTAAGAAATCACATCTGACAGTTATCCTTTAAATAATCTCTGTTTCAGAAAAAACTTACCTATTACAATGACAAGTGCAAAACTAGCCAGTGTCAGAGATGATCCACTGTTGATCATGTTGATGAGCAGCTTGAATAAAGGATATAGCAGCAATAAGGCCCAGAAAAGCCAATTCAAAAGTGTCCATGGTCGTCGGGGTGGAACTATGGGGACTGCTGGGTAGGTTCCTGTTCGGTAGTATTCTTCCTGGAATGCATCCTAGCAGGACAAAGACAGGCAACAATGAAATCCCCACCTGCCAACAAAACTAGCTGGTTGTCACTCTGATGCTCCTACTTCTGCTGACTTGTAGCCACAGGGGAATATCAAAGACCAAGTTCTGGCTGGGAAGCTCATACTTTGAAGATAATAAACACACAAAAAGCCACAGCGTGCCCGAGGAGTGTAACAATCCCAGTAACACAAGAAGAGTGAGGGGCTGTACAGTCCTCAGCAGGGCAGACAGCACCACTGAACCTCCTGCAAGAGCTGCAGCCACTGGCCAAATACTGCTGGTAAACCAAAGAAGCATTTGGACTATGTGTCCAGCAGCAGACCCTCTGTCCCCTCGTGTTTTCTCCAATCACTGCTCTGAAACAGCACCCACAGCCTTGTCAGAAAAGGTGAGCAGACACTGCCTGGTCCTGTACCCCAAGGGACACCACCCCCTCCTGCCTGCCCTGTCCCACAGGAGCAGTCTGTTCATCTTGTTCCCAGGAAGCTTACAGCAGAAGTTCAGGTGCTGAATCTCTCCACAGAAGCTGCGTAGGCGGTTTTGGCCAAACAACTCTCCATTTTAGTAACATGAGAGGAAGATAATAGGTGGGATTTCACTTTTTTTTCTTCTGTGGTGGGTGTTTTCTAAAGCACAGGAGACTCAGGGTTCAGTATCTTCCTCTAGAACCTGTACTGGTGAACAGCATTGCCTTTAGCCATGGGATCATCCCAAGATGTCAGAGTGCATGGGAGGAAGGAAAAAAAACCTTCCTCATGGTTCAAAAGCAAAGATTATGAATCTGTTTTATCACATAAAACTGGTTAATTATTCAAGTCAGCATCAGACTGACATAAAAAAGAACCTCAATTTAGTCAGAATGAAGTACTACATTTCTTCAAAGAAAGGAATGCTTCATGATGGCTTCCAAAAGTTCTGGCAAAGCCAAGATTGTTCTAATCAGCCACAATAAGATAATTTCTACTATACTATGATTTTACATTTACTTACACTCCAGCTGACACAGACAATTCTTTACTTATTTAATGACAACTTGAGCAATTACTGGCTGTTATCATTTTATCTATTTCAAAGGGAACATTCAGCTTTTAAGAAATTACACAGTAATTAAAGCATCACACTCTGCTGAGATTAGAAAAATGATGACTGTTTTGTGCATGCAAGCCAGATTGTACTGGGATCACTACAGCCAATTAACTAACTGTCTTTAACAAATTACACAGTGTATGAAGTTTACTTTACAGTGCCTTGAGGATTTTGGTTTATGACTGGTTTAACACAGAGCTACTAATCATCAGTAAATTGAATTCTACTATAGGCAATTATGTTTCTAAATACCAGTGTTACCCAGAAAAGTTTTTTTAACTGTTACTGGTATCGCCATTAGGGGGCCCATCTCTACTGAAAGCAAGAGAGACTCTGAAAACAAGTGCAGCAGTTGTCTGTCTGTTGGCCCTGCACATCACTGGGGGCAGCAAAATCTCTGACCACCTCTCACCAAGAGGTTTGAGACAGATGGAAGAAGTAAAAAAACCGGGCAAAACAATGTCAACGCCTTCACCTCCACTACACGTGGGAACAGCTCTTCAACTGTCACAATTCCTTACCCTTAAAAACATTCACATTTCTAGCAGAAGAGAGATGTGGGTTGATCTCTCTCCTAAGCTTCTGCAAGGGTGCTGAGGGTGCCCATCCAGAGCTCAAGTCAGCATCTGAATCTGTGATGTACCTCAAAACTTCCTCAGTCACCTTGCCCACATTAAGTTCCTTTCATTCCCCTGCATTAGAGTTTGGTTTTGGTTTGTAATAAATCCCACCCACCCAGGTATCCTCTTTGGACACAGGAACACACTTCTAAAGCCCCCACCAAATCTCAGTAGCTTCACAGTGGGGTGGGAAACAGTGGGGGGAAACCTGGGAACATCCATCACCGTGTAAGCAGCTAACTGGATTTTTCCTCCCTTCTCCCACTAGGGAGATCTAACTGCAGAAGTTTGCCACTGCCCTTTCAAGAGGAAGCCCACAAAGAATGGGGATCCAAAAATATAGCCTTTGTTCCTGAACACTGGAGCTCTGTACACTTCCTCCCTTCAGTTATGCTTTGCTAATTCCCCGAGGCATGTCGGCATATATCCTCATGCCCTGCTTTCCAGGCTTCTCTGACAAGTGAGAAGAGTTAGAAGCTCTCTTCTTTTTAATGGAAATTCAAATTCTCAAGTAGAAACTTCTGTTTCAGGCACTGAGGCTGTAAGGAGGTGAAAAAAGAAAACCAACACTCAAGAGCTATCAGAGTCATGACTGTTACACAGCAGCTCTTCAGACCAGGCACAAGGCTTAACCCTGTCCTTGTCAAACTCACAGGGAGTCTTTCTAGCAATGGCATTTAAAAAAAAGAAAACTAAAACCAGACAACAACATAAAAAGGCAACCTAAATTGCATCTCTGCCATCATTTGGCAGTGCTGGACAGACTCCCAAAGAGCAGGATCTCAGACTGATGTGTGACTCAGATCGGGCAATGAGGTAAGAAACAGCAAACAAGCTTTTCTCAAAGACTCTCACTCCTTTATTAATGACTAAATAAATAAAAAAAATTAGCGTCCCCTCACGTCCACTAACTGCTGATCTCCTTACCGTATTTAAACAGCTCTGAGGCACTCATTAACACAGCACTCCAGCCTAGACCTCAATACCTGTGGCATCCCCACTTGCTAAGCCACATAATTCAATATGAAAGTCTTGGGAAGGTGCTGCAGAATCATGAAAATCACTGAGTATAAGCAGTAGCTCATGGCACAATAATGCAAGATAAAACAGAGTGTGCATATTCTGTCTCACTTGGAAACACAAAGTGGAGTGCTAGCACCCAACTGCACAGAGCAGATGAGTGTGCACCTTGCAATGAATGACTGCCCTTAGAGTACAGATTTGCTATGTT
Organism: Ceyx cyanopectus; assembly: GCA_013401355.1. Lineage (NCBI taxonomy): Eukaryota > Metazoa > Chordata > Aves > Coraciiformes > Alcedinidae > Ceyx > Ceyx cyanopectus. Next base: position 10,127 of record VYZU01000002.1, on the reverse strand, counting down.
CTACTGTAAACATTTACTGACTCCAAATACAATGTGAAACAGATTAATTTCTGGAAACAACACCTAGATAGCAATGCTGCTTGTTATCCACCTAAGAGCCAATTATCTTTTTAAAGATACATGGCAGAAAGGTGGAACAGATTTGCATTTTCACCCCCCAGACAGGCTTTCAGCAGCTCAGAACTCTTGAAGTTCTGAGAATACAGTTCACTCTGTGTTCTCCTGGTCTGATTTTACAGAGACAGGCTTGTGTAATGAAGAAAGAGCTGCAATAAAGTAACATTTTCACTAGTGCAAAACAGCTGAAGGAAGAGGAACATGCCACCTTCAGGAAAACAAAACAAAACCCCAAAAACAAAACAAAGCAATAAAACCACAAAAAAACCCAAACAAAACCACCCCAAAAACATCCAAACACCAAAACCAGAAAAAAACCAAACCAAAACCCCAAAAAACAACCCTTCAAAAAAATGCCACACAACCAAAAACATTTTAATGGAAAGGAAAACTGAATACATACTCCTTTTTCCTGTACTTAAATAGCAAAGTATGGATTTAAGCAACCAGCAAAGTACATTGTTATGAAAGCAGGACAGATACACACTCTGTTGACACACCAGAAATAACCTGGTGACTGTTCAACACAGAGGGAATAACAGAAAAAAACTTTAATTACACCAAACTGTGTGATAAGGGATTCAAGAAAACAATCACCACATTCTCATTTGACTCAGGTTCTTGTCCTGCAAATGTCTGAACAGTTCCTAGGAGCATGAAACAGGGTTACAGATGGTGTCACAGCAGCAGAAAGGGGACTTCTGCAATGTTCAGCAGAAGGACTATTTACATACATCAGCCTGTCCATAGAGCACAGGCCCATGGGCAGCATAAGGCTTTTCTGCAGAAAGGTCTTGAGGGTTGTGACTGAATCAGGTGTTCGTGGCATCATTTACAAGAAGGCAGCAAAGCTTGGGGGTCTACAACTGAGGAAAACACACATTTACTTTTCACTCTCCTGAAAGCAAGCTGTTTACAGGGGCTAGAAATCAAACTAGACACAGTCATGGTTTGAAGCTGAAAAGACTAGAACACAGTCAATACAAAAATGCTAATGTGGTGTTCTGGCTGGAGCATGACAAAAGGCACAGCAGAATTTTCCTGCCCCAGTGAGAGGAAAGCAGAGGGTAGCTGTATCCTATCAACATCCCACCACTTTAAACCCAAAGCACTGCTGTGTTCCAGTCTGAATACACAACTTAGATCAATTTACTGAAGCAAAATTTGCTGCCAGGTCCTCATGCCTTGCATACCTATGACTTCCACTGATTGAAATGAGAATGCTGCATGTGTTCAGAAAGTCAGTTGTTATCTCCTATGTTCATAAAAGCAAAACCCAAGAGAAACAGATTCTGAAAGACTGAAGGATGCATAAAAAAACATTTGGGAGAAAAAAAAACGATAAAAATTAGCAGGCATCTACACACACACAGTCATTACTATTCTACTTCAATCCTATATAATTAGGAATCTTAAATGCATGCCTCTGAGCACACAATGTGAAAGCAGTTTATCAGCCTGTCTTACTGATGTTGGATCTTTGCCTTGGAAAGAGAGACAGGGTTAAAACAAGGGACAAAAATTCTAATACACTAAAGCAAAATATACCTCGTTTTGTCACTAATTACTTCTTGATTTAGGAGGTGCCTTTAAGAGGAATGAGTGAGTTCCTTCTACCAAGCAGGAGGTAGCTGTGGGTTTTGTGTTCTTACACAACTTTCCAAAGAAATGTTTTTAACTACTCTATCAAGGCTTGCTTAAGTTTTCTTTCTGTTGCTCTGTAAGTACAAAATTAGACAGTCAGGAATGACAGCACAAAACCAGTTTGGGTCTGGAGAAACAGAGCATTTGTCCTTAAAAACTAACAAACCAAGCAAGCAGCCCAAGCTCCCAAAGCAGCCCCCTCCACATGCACACTGGAAAGGTCTATTAGCAGTAGAAAAAAAGTGAGCACTAGTGGCTCTGAAGTGCTGTCTAGACAAGAAACCAACCTTTTCTTGATACAGTTTGTGGAGCCAGTTAGAACATTCCTGTTCATCTTCTGGGACTTCCTCCAGCGGGATCCGCCTGCAGTGGGAAACAACAGAAACTGAAGCATATGAAATATTTCAGCTACCATGAGCAGCACTTAGATTGGACAGAGAGATTATCCAGCTGACAGGAGACTCTACACTTTTGCCACCTTATCTGAATTTGTAGTGTCAGCTCCTAGATCACCATAGTGTAGTTTGCTTCTAGAGACACCACCAGTGTTCAGATGTGACCTGAAAACTCAGAAATTGAGATTTCTGAAATAGTAAAGCATTATGTTTGAGCTCACTAGGGCCACTTTCTAGATACAGGTCTGCAGTTTGCTGTTTCCAAAGAAAGGTTTTGGATTAATTACTTCTTACCCCACCTATGAGGTTCAAGTGTTAAACCAGCTAAGAATTACAGAGAAAAAACAAACTATTCTCCTTATACCTAGGGTAAAGCACTCTATTTCTCAGGTAACATTTCTAATTCCTGTACTTCTGCTACATGCAGCTTGGTTAGATAAATTTCCAGCAATAAATTAGATAAATTTTCCTTCCCATACTACATGAGCTTTTATGAGTAGTTCTGTGAAGTCACACTGGTATTTACTGTTACCTACTTGAAGGTATTATTGTGCAATAGTGATTGCATGCACACACTCCTCTCTGGCAAAAAGGAACTGATATATGGATTACTTGCCTTACATATAAATCTGCATGGTATTTCTTCCCATTTAGAACTCCCAGCAACGTTGGATTCTCATTATTTCTGAAGTTGAGGGTAGAATCATAGACTGCAGAAACTGTAAGAAGAGAAACAGGTTATGAAATTACTGTAGCACTAGAATGAAAGTAAGTCACTCTCAGTCAAGGAGTTTGAGCTGTCACTAAGGTAGAGATGACAATGGAATAATAGTAAGCATGCAGGTCTTCAGGAGCCAAATAACCAGTGACTCTTTCAGAATCTGTACCAGTAGAAAGGAGAGATTTGCCCTCCATCCTTGTCCCCTTCCCCATCAAGTATTTGCAAATGTCATTTGTAATTAAACTAAGACAGCATTAACAACCCTTTTCTACAGAAAGTCTTCACTGCTTTAAACCACAAAGTGTTTCACAGAAGTTTCTTTGAACACATCCTTAGAAGTTCCTCATGTCACTAAATTAGCAGAGAGCAGTTAATTTTCCTTGACACACAAAGTGTGCATTGTGATACCAATTCTGACCTCAAGGACAGCAACACATTGTTATTTTTTTTGTCACAGAAGTGACTAACATGTACTTCTGCTAAAATATAGTTTGTTATGATTTTCTGCTCAAGGGTTTTGCAATAATGAACACCATGATAAACATTTATTGCGAGAGCTCTTGACCCATCAGCCTTTCATTACACACAACAGTTTGCTTTTGGTTCTGAAGCCTCTCTAGATAAGTATGGCTTGGTCATAACATTCAGCACCCAGAAGCAAAATAGAATTCACAGTAGCACAGCTTGAGTGCTGCAAGGAAAGCCTGAAAACAGAGGCCAAAGCCCTGTCACTGCTACAGACTGCAGCCCTCTTAAAACTATTCCCTTCCTACTACACCTGCATTTTTAGCCTCAACTTAAAACTACAACACGAGCCAAAATCTTCTTCTCTTTCTGTACAATATAAGTAGCAAACTACTTTTATTTAATAAATTATCTACCTCGATTTTTAAGCTGCTTAGTGTAGAAGGATTTTACTAATCTACTCTAATTTACTAATCCAGTGTAATTGAAGGAAGACAAGAGCTCAATTTGGTTTATACAGGGTAAGCTTCTTAGTTTATTCTTTAATAGCATGAGATTATTCTAATGACAACAGAGATGCAATAAAGGAATGTCTGACATATGCAGCACTTGTTCTTTTGTCTTTCAGAAGAAATCTGCATTTGAGTTTTGATATAAATGTGATGCTTGTTCAGACATATTGGAAGATGCTTCTCCTGTTCTGAAAACTTGTGCAGAATTTCACATTTTCCAGAAAGCTTCCATAACCAACACAGCACTAGTGTGCTGCAGGACACACTGGAGTTGGCTTTAACTAAATGTGTATTTTCTAATTACATCACTGGAACTGGACAGCTCATTACTTTCTCATACAAAAGCTGAAGAGTCCAGAAATTTCATATTCTAAACCAAGTTAAAAAAAAGCCACACTCCATAGCATCTTGAAAACATCACAACTGTCCCACTCTGAGTAATTTAGGCAGCGTTTGAGAAGTTTTGTTTCAATTGTGAAATAAAGTTATTTTAAAACATCTTTTTCATTAAAAAAACAAACACAATTCACTATTTGGAAACCTTTTCAAAGGGTCAGAACAGATAATAACTAAAACCAATTTTCTTCCCGCTGAATTGCTATTTTCTGACAGAAAAAAGGCTAGGAATTTTATTTCTGTTTTCTGATCTCTGCCCAGCTTTTTTAAATCTTTAACTTTTGGCTCCTCGTGCATCATTCAGACAGAGAGCCATGTACTTAAGAGTTTAAGATTTAATATCTTAATTTGAACCTAAGGAATCTTCAGATCACATATCTGGAGAGAATTTTTCTTACTTCAACTGTCCCCTTGAATTTCATGCATTATTTGTGGACATGGTGGATTACACCAGAATGATCATCCAACCAATCAGCCTACAGGCAGTGAGTGTGCCTGCATACAGCTTCTTACTAGCACACAGTGAGCTGAAGTGAAGCCTGGAAAAGGGAGGGAAAGAGAGGGTGGAATTCACTGTACTGTGGGTATGGCAGCCACTGTCACACAGTCCTTGGACTTAACATTTCATTGCTCTGGTCATCTTGGTGAAAAAACATTCAACCTCTCAAACTTGGTAGCTTGCTCAGGATGACTAGAAGTCTCACTTAATAGTGAAAAAAAATCCAGGACTAAAATGCAGCTGGTAGGAAACAACAAAGTCAGTGCAAAACACCCAAGCACTGTCATATTGACCATCACCCTGAAATTCACTCCTGTGCTCCCTCTAGGACAGGAGTTCATGTCCTCCATGGACAACTGGAGGGAAGGGCTGACAAGCTGGAGCTGCCCACAGTCCCTCATGAGACACATTGTTAAATGAGTGGGAGAATCTCTTCCCTCACCCTGCTGGCCTCATTTCTTTTCACACAGTCCAGGGTGTGCCTGGCTTCTGGGGCTGTGTACTGACTCAGGTCCAGCTGCCCATCCACCCCTTAGTCCTTCTCTGCAGGGCTGCTCTGGATCCCTTCATCCTCCAGTCTCTGTTGGTATTGGGGATGGCCCCAACCCATCACATGGGTTCCCTAAAATGATTGCCTTTTGAAACATTCTCCCCACACATCAGCTACTTGTCCACAGTCATCCCATGGTTTGCTTTGTTTACACAGAGCAGTGAAGAGAAAATAAAAACAAAACTCACCACTGAAATAACCTGTCCCCCGTTCCCAGCTCAGGGAATTACTCACTTAATAGTGTAGTCTCAGCTCTTCTTTAATGCCTCAGTCTACCTCCCACCTCTCAGCAATACAGCTGCCCTTATTCAAAAAGGAAGTTTAAACTCTGCCCTTAAGGGAATTGCTGGATGCTGCACATAACTTACCTCTTCTTTGTGTATCAGAAATGACCCAAGCTATGCTATCCATCTGGGGGAGGGAAGCTGTGCATGCCTGACAAGCTACAGCAGTGATATCATCTACCTGATTGAAGAGGGTATGTAGAAAAAACATGACAGATAGCAAGACAGCTGACTGCAAAGCTTTTTCCACAGCAGCTATCCCAGATATGCCACATGAAAACACATCTCCAAAGACAAAAGAAGGTTTGACATTAACTTCAGTCAAGCTAGAACATTTTCTTCTAAAATACTAACTCTATCATCCTTCTAACAACACAAAAATCTACCAAACTCCAAAGATACTGCAGCACTAGGGCTACCTCACTCTGTCTTTCCTTTGCCTGCGTGGAACACAGCAGGAGACTGATGGATTGTATTAGCCAAAGAAAATAACTACAAAGCCACATTGACCATATTTTTACTGATATCACTTTGAAGTTGGCAAATGCAAATAACCAGAAATAACTAGAGAGTGGAGTAGATGTCTACTCTTCCTTACACAACAAATGCTGTGAAGTACATCAATACAAAAATTTAAAGCAGAATTAATTTTTTTTTAATTTTAAAATGGTGTTATTTGAGGCAGATAATTACCACAAGAATTTACATAACACACACTGCCTCAGCTTCTCTAGTGATGTATTTGCTTCATTTAGAATAGGACTGCTTAGTAAATACTAAGAAATACCATCCCTTGGCAATAGGTACAGAACATGAAACTTGAGATCCCCTGACACAGACTCACAGTAACAGAAAGCAAACCAAACAAAATGTCCAGCATTTTGTTAATAAAACCTAATTTTTAATTTTCATAGGCTAGTGAAAGAAAGTCAGGAAAGATCCCAAGGCTGTTCTGCTAGGACACATGCTACGGGGGGAGAAAAGAGCATGGCAAAGTGAGAGCAGTTAGATGAAATAAGCATTCAGCATTGATCCTTGTGACTTTCCTTACCTACATTTCTCAAACACTGTACGGTGACAGCAAATCCTTTTGTCCGTGGCAGGAGGTGATACTTGAGCTGGGGCAGGCCCTTGGCTTCAGCTACCTGCATGCTGATCTGGTGCTTCTGCTCTGTGAACCTTGTGCCCTCACAGTGAATCAGGAACTGCAACCAAGACACAGCTACAGTTAGTTAGGCAGAGGCTCAGCTCTGTAACATCCCTCTGACCAGAGGCCTCTCTTATTCCCACCAACACAGCCCAGATGAACACTGCTACCAGGGACACATGGAGACACATAGATATACAGGATTTAATTGCCCTGGAGTTAAAAAAAAACAAAACCAAAACCAACCAAACACCAAAACCAAACAGAAAAAGCTACAAGCCATCAAACAAACAAAAAACCACACAAAAAACACCAAACAAAAAAAACTCAAAACAACAACAACAAACCAACAAAACCACAATAACAAACCAACAAAATTCACCACACTCAAACAAAAAAGCCAAACCCAGACCCTTTCAATTGCCCCCACCTATCCAACTTACCATCTCTGGTTTGAATTCTAGGCTTTAACATCTGCCCTGCTACTTGCTATTAAAATGACTTGGTTTCTCTAAATAAGTCACTCCATCTCTAACAAGATGCTGAAAAACACTCAAAACACACCTTTTGTTGTAAATCTCTCACTGGTGTTGATGTGTTTGAGTGACATGATATCTAAAACTTGGTGTCTGAACCAAACACATCTCAAGGAAATGCTTCCCCTCACTCTAAGCTGCTTTCATGAGGACCACTGGCAATTGCAGACAGTAACTTTGATACCAGTGACTGAGGTGGTAATATATGGAAGGCAGTAGATACAGGACAACTGAAAGTCTCATTGCCTCATGAACTGTACTGTAGAAGTGCTTGGACATGAACAAGTACAATTTTGCCCCTGGCAATAGGAGAGAGCAGAGATCTTTGGAGATTTCCCACTTGCTCATCTGCTTTTTGCCAAGCCTGAATGAAAAGTAACACATCAGACAGCACCGACAAATCACACAAGCTCAAGACTCATTACCACAGCAAAGGTAAATTAAAACTCCACACTGCAATAATCCCAGGTGTACATCAACAATTGTATCTCTCTTACTATAATACAGCTCCTTAGCAATCCCTGTACAGCAGTATATAAAGGTAGTTAGTGCTCATCAATTAGAGCTCAGGTGTACAGAAAGGCATTTAACACCTTTTAAGAGTCACAGAGGAGCACAGGCAAATCCCTGTGAGAGAGATTAAAACTAGAAACTAAGGATTGTCCCTTTGGTAGCCAGTCTCCTGCTGGAAGCCATTTAATCATAATCCAAGCACACTGGTTAGTTTTGATTGCTTAGCTCTCATTTAGATCAATGGCAACTAGAAAAACAAAAAGCTTTGTTTCAGAGAATGAGGGGTTACAGGTCATATCTTCTGAATCCTTCTCTTGGAAGCTCAGGAGTACTAGCATTTTTTCTGATTTTAGGGAAAAGAAAAAAATTCAGAGAGTATTCTTAGAGAAAACTGCTACTGCCAGGAAAGTCATGAATCCAGGTTCTTGGGAGCAGCCTGGCAGCTCTCACATACTACCTATGCCCTTCACCCCTCCCAGGCACTGCAGCACCTCACACACCACTTGTCAGTCAGCACTCACCCAGAAGTTTTCAGGGTAGTCCCTGAGACTCAGCAGCTTCTGCATCACTGTTTTTCGATCCTCCTCCCACTTGCGCTTGCAGAAGACAATCTCCAGGAAGTACCACATCCACCCAATGATTGGCATGTAGGACAGCTCCTTCTTGGCAAGCACTTTGGAACTCTGCAACAGTCAAAACGGGTAAAGCAGAGTTACACACTCAGAGTTCTCTGTAGGACACATGCACAATGAGACACTCAGATGCTGATCGTATTAACCAGTCTCTGTTTTAACTGCGGTGCAAAAGCAGAACAAAGAAAACAAAGTTTCTCATTGACAGAACATTCAGACCTAATCTCAGATATCTGCATGAAAGACAACTTCCAGAATAAAATATATACATGCATTTATCTATCCTATCCAAACCCTGAAACCCAAAACCCAAGCCAAATTCCTTCAGTCAGGGATCCATACAAAAGACTCAACCTATATAAAATGACTTCCTTAATTCAAGCAGACCCCGGGCAGTGGAAATTTCAAATTCCATTATGCTATCTCAAAGCTCTACTTCTCCCAAAGTTGTGACATCTTATGACAAACAAAACCTATTCTAAATCACATTTGACTAGTAGGAATTATTTACTGGTAGAAGTTACCACCAACAGAAATTATTTATCTTTGTGGTTTTGGTCACTGTTGTTCAGTTAGTGACTAGGGAAAGAGACTTGACCTAATTCTTTCTCTCAGCTCACTTCTCTCATCTGCTCTTCTTCCTTGAGAAGGAAAACACCCTAAATAATTAAGCTACCTAAAAGCTCATAAGACTGGAAGGCAATTGCACATCACAGAGCTTCACTAGCAACTGTTACACAGAAGCAGAGCAAAAGGTTGAATGAGATAATTCCATTTCTAGCAATGCAGGAACCTTCTCTGTCAAATGATTTAACACTTTGTAATAAAGTGCTCCCTCTTGATCATTTGAGAATGTCAGTGACAGGCCCAGATCAGCTGTAGGATTTGGCACTTTTTGCTATTTCAATTCACGTTGGACATTTGTTCCTATTGCATTGTAGCAGCAACATGGAGCCCAGTCTCCTCTTCCAGCTCCCCCAACAGGCTCTCTTCTCACCACCTTCCTTAGCTCTGTTCTTGGTTTTGTTGGGTTTTTGCCCCTCCAGACTACTGTTCTTCTCACTCTTAATAGTGTTCTTATTTCCTAAATAAATATCAATACCTCTTGCATGTCTTTAAAAGCCTCCAAAGAGCACTTTTTGTCACAGCACAGCAAAAATGTGCAGCCCAGCTTCCATTCCAAGCACACAGACCAGTTGATATGCTCTTCCATTCTTCTCCTGTACATGCCTGAGGAAAGCTGAGCCACAGCTTTGCTCCTAGAAACCCCAACAGATGCAAAGTGTTTCTAGAGAAGCAGGGAGGGGTTAACAGGGGAATTACTGCCCACTCAGCCCCAAGCAGGGCAGTGTCAGCCACAGCCTAGCACCAGGCACTGCACACCAAGGCAAACAGCAACAGTGTTAACCACCAAAATATAGAAAAATTCCACTTCTTAATGTTTATTTACAGTGAGTGCTCACTATCACAAGACCTTCCATAAACATGCTCTGCACAGAATGTACAAGGCCTCCATAGCACAGAGAAAAGACAATCTAACAGTCAGCCCTCCCAGATTTAAGACACAGGAATCCTAGTCCAAAAAAGGCAAGCTACAGTAACTCTCACCAGAGCCATTTGCTAAAGATTTGCATATTAAAAAAAAAAAAGTATGACTTAAACAAGGAGCAGCAGAGAAGTTGGCACTGGTTTGGTGTTTGGGTGTTGGGTTTGTTT
>VYZU01000001.1:0-24545 GCA_013401355.1 Ceyx cyanopectus | reverse complement strand
TGTGACTAATTAGTGAGTCAAATACTCCAGAGTCCAGTCTGGCTTGTTGTAACTCATGTGCTCTCATGCTGCAGTGTCCTTGCAGACACGCCAAACACAGAGGATGACACTGGGCTCATGTAGGGGCTGAGCTGACAGTGAGATGGATGCCCCTCGTCCATAACAGCACAGAAACCTTTGCTCAGGACAGATGGATGACCTTGCCCAAGACATCACAAAGACCCTCACCCTGTGCCCCAAAATGCTGTAAGGTGGCATCAGCCTGGCATGGCTCTTGCTCCCTGCTCTGCCAGCACAGGTCATCCTCTCAAACTGAATTCTGCATACAGGGGGATCAGGAGCAGACTTTCTAGGGATTATTTTTACCCTCTCAGAGAGTGTCAGAGATAGACTAAGTGGCCTCACATCACTTCTCTTACCCCATTCCTGGCTCTGGTCCTGGAGCAAGGGCAGGAAGAGCAGACCACCAGACACTGGTGGCACTGGTCAGTTGGTGTTTCTAGGGTTCAAAGCAAGAAGGCAGCTGCAGTGACTGGGGCATTGCTTTGGCACCAAACCAAGTTCCCAAGGTGCCACTGTCTCCTCAGCAGGCTGCAACCCAGGGCTGGGCTCTGTGGCCATGCTGACCCGTGGCACAGAGCCGCCCAGCTTGTGGTTCACAGGGTTCCAGTGAGAGAATTGCAGCCCCATGGGAGGAACAGGTGATTGAGGTGAGACAGAGACTTTCCTGGGAGAGGATCCCCTCTCTGAGGGCAGGGCAAGGTGCAAGGCAGTGGTGGCAGCCTGGCTCTGTACATCGGGTTTGCCCAAAAGCAAAGGGCAGGTAACACATAGGACCCTTCAGAGAAACACCGATGACTCAAATCCAGCACTTTGAAAAAGCATCTATCACTGCAGAGCAGTCTGAACTCTGGCCCCAGTGAAGGCCACTTCTTCATGAGTAATCACTAGGTATAAGTACAGCCCATTAATAATGCACATATTGATCTTCTCCAATGCTGCACCCCATCTATGCTCCAATCAATAGTCCTGCTTAAGTACATGTACCACAAAACTTTCAAGAAATACCACCCCTACACTTTAGCAGAGCACTGGGCTGTCATCTCCTATATTTATGAACTGTTAGTGCTCCCACCGCACCTGCCTTGAGCCCCGGCCCTTCCCGCACCGGCAGCGACCCCGCCTCGGCCCCACGACTGGCACTGGCCCCTGCAGCGCTCCCAGCGCAGGGAGAGGACCCCTCTTCTCCCAGACAGCGAGTGGGGAGGGATAGCAGCGGGGTGAGCACGGGTAGCAGAGGGGTGGGCACGGGTAGCAGCGGGGTGAGCACGGGTAGCAGCGGGGCGCAGGGACACGCCGGCAGGTTCGAGATGTGACGCGCAAACGCGGCTGCAAACGGCTGAGCCGTCAGCCGAGATTAACTCCGTGGACCACATAGTTCAAGTTTATTTCAGGGCTGTTAAGCACTGTTTTACATATTTATTAAACCGGAGGCAGTTTCTTCCTACGGAAGCGAACCGGCGATTACTCTGCCTGACAAGCAGCCGCCGTCGGCTGGAAGCGGCGTCTGACTCGCAGCCCTCTTGTTTTCTGTATTACTCTGTGATGCTGCTGCTCCAGCCGCTCAGCAGCAGCCAGGAGCGCTCGGAAGCGAAAAAAATCCCAAAACAACATCAGGACGAACCCGGCACCAGGGTGCTGTATTCTGTGTGCCCAACATGGCATCTCTGATTGATGAGTCCTGTACTTCACTCCAATCTGTTTGGAGTTAGGCAATGGCAATCATTTTTTTTTCAAGCCTTGTCATATATAAAGCAATTGAGTCAGCAGGCACCAGTTGTCTGGCACAAGAAGAGATTATATTTTTACAAGGTTTTGCACAAGGTCTATAAAAGTTTGTTCTTAAAAAATAAATACAGATATGTCAATGTCTCAAAAAAAAACCCAACCAAAAAAAAAAAACCCAACCAAAAACAAACCACAACCCACGGAAAAAAAAACGCACCAACTTGCAAATTGAAACATAATGTCTGAAAAAGATGTGCTTAAGGGGTTTGAATTAAACAAGGATTTTGTGCATAAACTGTGTTTCAGGCCAATGCCTTTGACTGGCAATCTCCAGTTTGGGTGCCAGATTGCAAAAGCACTGCTGTTGCTGAGTGATTTCTCTCACAGAGGAGAGTGGACAGGCCCTTCCTGTGCCCTGGGTGCTCCAGAGCAAGTGCCAGGGCTCTGTTGGGGTGCTCCACACCCCAGGCAGCAGGACTGGCAATGCTGGGGGAGCTGCAAAGAAGCTGCCATTGCCTCCAGTCTGTTTGCGCATGGCAAGCAAGGCGGGGCCGGTGGCCAGAGGCAGAGCTGGGGCTGGCACCACAGTGGGCACTGTGATGCCCTGAATCCCCTCAGCCCCTCACAGAAGGACCTGCTGAGATTCACCTGGGGATCAGAGCTAAAATGGAAAGCACGGCTGCTTGGCTGGCACCGTGGCCAGCAGCATCCAGCAGCACCCAGCTCCTGCCCCAGAAGAGGCCCCGGTGGGGCTCATCCCGTCCTGGTTCTGCCGGGGCTGACGGCTGACAGTGTCGGTTCATTACTGCCGGTTGCTCAGAGGTTGCTGGAGCCGTAGGAAACACCAACATGAATCTGAAGCTATGGATTTTTTTTTGACAGAAGCTGACCCCTCGGGATTGCTGTTCATTACATGTTGGAGAAGGAGCTACTGTAGTTATAGCAAATCTTTTTATAATGATCTTTCATTGTAGATGTAGAGTATTAATTATCAGAGGGTATTAAAAAACACATTAGCCCTCTGACCTCGGGAGATGCACATGGGCTTTTCAAGTGTCTCCTGCAGATCTATTGGGGCTGTGGGCTGTTCATCAGGGCAGGGACGGGTGCTGCAGGTAATGGGTGCCAGCACCTCTCGTTTGTGGAGCTGAGCAACATGCCGGATCCATCCCAGCTGGAAGCCCCTTGACCTGTGCACAGCTGCCATTAGTTAAGTAGCTCATCCCAGGAGATAACATTTTAAGGGTCACAGAGCCCTGGAGCCAGGCAGTGGAGCGGCAGAGTCTCCCTGCCTCTGGCAGCCCCCTGGGAGCAGGCTGCAATCAGCACCCTTTGAGATCATCCCACTCCGTTGTCTCACCACAGACAGAATCTAGGCAGGAGCAGGGATCACCCAGCCCAGGGACCCTTCCTGGCCTCCTGCCCTGGGGAGGAGGCACCATGGGGCTGGGACTTCTCTAGCCATGGGGGATGAGTCCTGTGCACCCCTCGGCCCCTGGCTGCCCATGTCACATTGCTCCAGTGGTGCTATTTCACAGATGGCAGCCCCACATGCCTCCCACTTGGACATGCTCATCCTGTGCTTGAAATGTGTGTTAAAAATTTGTCTTTACCTTCATTAATGTCGAAATTTATTGCAGAAGAGAGAATTTCTTTATTTTCAAAAACCTATAGGTGGAACAAAAGCAAATTGCTGACTTTTACTAGCATATAAACTGGGAAAAATCTTTGAGATACATCTACATTACACTAAACTGCATCCATAATTCATACCTAAAGGAGAAATTCTTAGCTCCCTCAGAGGTTTGCTGGTATCTATTATTGATGGGACCATGTTAGGCAACAATAGGCTCCCTCTTATTCACACGCCATTTACAGGTTGAGTCAGGCTGCAGCACCTCCGCTCAGCAGCATGAGCTCTCAATTAGATTTCTGCAAGGATTTGAAGGGATTTAGTTAAGAGGCTGGAGTGATGCGGGCTGAGCGAGTTGGGAGAGTATTTCTAGAGGGATTCCTGCTCCTGGTGGTTAATCAATAGATCAAGAACGTGAAAGACACTAGGAACAATTAGTTTCTATTCAGATTTTCGAGAGCAGCATTTGCTCAGCACAACTCTGCGGATACAGGCGGCTTGTGAGCCGGCAGTGCCGTAATCCGTTAATCGCGGTGGCCGGAGGGCGGGTGGCTTGGAGGGGAGCGGGGAGGCTCGGGGCGGGATCGCCGAGCGTTTAACTGTGCATAATGCAGGCGGGCTCAGCTCCCTGCCTGGCACGTAATTACCGCCGGGACTGCACCATTTGCAGCCCTCTCAGAGCCAACTGGATGAAGCCCAAGTGCTGCAAAGAGCAAATTGTCCCCTGTGACCCTGGTTTTGGGCCGACGGGGAAGGCTGGGTGCTCACATCACCCTCCCGGGAGGTCCTTGGATTGACATCGGACCCGGGTCCCCTGAGGAGCCCGGGTTTGATGAGAGCCTGAGAGCCTGCAGCCGGGTGCTGCCAGGCGATCTGAGAAGACTGGAGAGGGATTGCACGGACTTCAAGCCGGGAGCACTGGCACTGCCAACCACAGTCCCATTCCCTCTCCTTTCCCAAATGCAAAATTTAGCCAAAGCATCCCTAAGGCAGTTCTGAGAAAGAGACATTTGTAACAATGCCTGCGAAATTTGCCTTGCTTCTGAACATTTTTGAGATTTTTCTATTTTTTAGTCAGTCAAAAAAAGTCAAACAGATATTGAAATATGACCCACCCTTACTGGGCACCTCGTCTTCACTGACCAGAACAGGGCAGCTCTGGCCCTGCAAGCTGAGGCAGGGGACAGTATCCTGGCTGGTCCCACAGCCAGGACCAAGTTGTGCTCCAGGACACCCCTACATCAGCACTCAGATAAAGGGAATGTTTGGAGAGACGAGGATCCAAGGGAAGTTCTCATTATGATTATCAATTAAGGAAATGTGTGGAGCACTCTCACATGTGTACAGAGCAGGCAGCAGTTAGCTGAGATCTGAGATAAGGGCGGCTGTTAACACAGAAATTCCATCCTTCCCAACCCATCAATTCTGAATTGAATGGGATCCAGGAACCACAATGCAAATCTCTGGGCTACAAATCTTACTGACAATATGTTTTGTTTCACAAACAGATACAAAGCCAAGTATAAAACCACACAACAATCCTTATCTGACAGATTTCCCTTTGATTAGCTTTTAATTGCTCATTAAGATTTGTGTGGTTTATGTCTTTTCTCCATGGCAGAGGAGTAGAGTCCCTGTAGGACCCCGACGATGTCCAGCAGCAAACCCAGGCTCCTCCCAGAGAGCCATTCTCCCGCTGCCTGCCCAAACTGCCCAAGGTGCTGCCTCCACTTGGATGCTGCTCTCTAGTCTGGTTGCTGCCTCTCTTTTGGGTGCTAATTTCGCTTTTGGGTGCTGCCTCTGCTCTGGGTGCTGTTCTCCATATTGCCTCCTCCCTGCTTTATTTCAGTGTTGGTTTGGGTAGTCATAGAATCATAGAATGATTTGGCTGGAAGAGACCTTTAAGATCATCAAGTCCAGCCATTAACCCTACACTGCCAGGGTCCCTAAACCATGTCCCCTAGCACCACATCTACATGCTTTTTAAACACCTCCAGGGATGGGGACTCAACCACCTTCCTGGGCAGCCCATTCCAATGCCTAACCACCCTCTCTTTTTTTCCTGATATCTAACCTTAATTTCCCTTGGCGCAACTTGAAGCCATTCCCCCTCATCCTGTCATCTTTAACTTGGGCAAAGAGGTCGACCCCCACCTACAACTTCCCTTCAGTCAGACAGGATGGAAACAAATGATTACTAAAAGAGCTGCAAAGCATCTTTCTGGAACAAAACACATCTGTTGTGGCTCAGAGCCAAGGTCGTTATTGTAGAATTTCCCTGGTGTTACCCAGATCTGAGGGATTATGATTTGTCTCCACTTGCTGGTGAAGGGTGCTCAGTGCTGGGGCAGAGCTGGCACTGGCACTGCTGGACAGAAGCCTCTGGCTGCTCTGGGCACTCACTTGACTGGCTGAGCTGTTTGCTCCAGGGTGCTGTGCCATGGGCACAGGCAGAGCATCTGCTGGCCAGGGCATGCATGATGGGATCCCAGCTGCATGGCTGTGGTGTACAGGCAGTGGACCCCTTTGTGCCACCATGGCTGGAAGTGCCCACCCTACTGAGCTGCAGGGAAGTGGCTGCTCGTTTCTTCCCCATTCCTGGGTGAAGCACCAGGATTAGCAAAGGCTGAGCATGTCCAGGGGTCTCGTGTTATTGTTTACGAGAGATTTGCATGAAATTTTAGGATTTACGAAGTACTTATATCATTTAATCCCCTTTAATGAGGTTTAAGGATTTATGGGCCAAACATTTTCTTTTGCAGCTCACACAATTAGCCTTAGGTAACCTACACAGAAAACTTCAGGTAAGTTTGACTTCTTCAGCTGTTAAAGGTGGGGGTGGGAAGAGTGGCTGGCAGCCCACCAAGCCCTGGCCCACTCTACTCTTGAGTGTCACAGGCAGAGGAGCTTGGAGCACCCCATGCCTCTGGGGCAGTCCTGCTCCCAGCTGCCTACGTGCTGGGGAACACTCCTTCTGCACTTTATCCAGGGATTAAGCATCTGTGCTGAGCTGTGGTAGAGCCAGGCATTGCTGCTGGGCCAGGAGCAGAGTTTGCCAAACAGGGATGAGCAGCGGGTCCGAGGGCAGCTGCCCCTCTCCTCCCAAAGAGGCATAATGGGCACCCGCTGCCTGGCTGCACTGCACCCCATGACCCTGCAGCCCTCCTGTGGCCATAGGGCTGCTCCCCACACCGGGGCCATGATCAGCCAAAAACCTCAGCCAGGATGGCCACACTGAGAAGAGAGGAGATGACCAACAATGAATCACACCCAGGAGGCTCAGCAGACATCACTGCTGTGGCTGGAAGTGCTTCATGGAGACAGCAGCAACAGCATGGGGTGCTCAGCTGCAAGCAGAATGGGAAGGCAGCGAGATTTCCTCTCCTGGAGACCACCAGCAACGCAAGGCATAGACAGCTGAGGATCATGAGGGACACAAGACAGATGGTTGAGGAACCTCAAGGATGCAGGGTAGAGATGGCTGAGGAACATCAAGGATGCAAGACCTGGATGGTGCAGGTGCCCAGGGCAGTGGGATGAGCACCTTGTCCTGGTCCCCAGCTTTGCTGTGGGCTGAGGGCCCTGAGGAGTCACCTGGAGCTCCTGAGTGCAAGGAGGTTCCTGCGTCCCGAGTGTGGAGTCCTGGGCTCCTCCAGCTCCAGTCCCCAGCAGTGCCCAGGCTGGTGGCAGCAATTCAGGGAGAACAGCCAGTGTCTCAGATAGTATCCAAATATGTTTGGAGGACAAAGCAAACCTGCAGCACATCAGAACAGCAGGGAGAGCACTCAGCATGAGAGGGAATACCTGGGCAAAGTCCCCAGCCAGCAGTGACATCTGGCAGTGCTGCCAGCCTCTTAAAGTTCTTGTAACTCCACAGTGAACCAGTATGGTAATTTCTCCCTGCAATAAAGCCCCTATTCACATCACAAGACTCTCATAACCGGCACCTCGATCTTTCTGTGCTCTTTGCTCTTTATTACCTTTCAATGACTTAAGCCCCTGAACTGAATAACTTCATCAAGGTGTCAACCTAAACAGATTTTTCCCTCTAATGGCCCAACTCTCACAGGTTCTTAATGAAAAATATTGATTCCGAAGGATTAGTTGCAGATTTATGTGGTGGATGCTGATCCCTCTGTCACCTGATACCTTATCAGTGGATGAGGGAACTGATCCTCCCCACATGGTTTTAGAAAAGCAATCACAGACTGTGTCAAGCAGGAGCTTATTCCCAGAGAAATGCATATAATGCTGTGTCTGGATCAGATACGATGTTTAACAGATAGCTAATAGTGAGGGCTGACAAACCAGTGTGGCCAGGCCAGTTTGCATCTCTCTGCACAGTGTTTCTGAGCAGAGCCACTGATGCCAGCAGCTGGTTCTGGTCCCACTCCTGGGAGCATAGCACAGCCCCCAGTCACAGGAGGGCCACTGTCCCACAGAGGCCATCTCTGCTGACACTCTGTTCTGGTTCCTCACCAGTCTGTCAGGGCTTAGGCAGATCAGATCTGAGCCACAGCCCACAGGGCTGCAAAACCAGCACCCCAGGCAGCCCTGCATGGCATGAGTTTGCTGGGTGTCGGCTGGGTGTCCTGCACCCCCCCCAGCCCCAGAGTAGCTGGCACAGAACCACAAACAGTCCTGTGTTTGTCATCTGCCCCCTTCCCTCTGGGAAGAGGGTGGGACAGGTCCTTACCATCCCAGCCAACCCCTCTGCACCCTGCAGAGCCCACTTATGACAGCTTTGAGGCTCTGAGTGCCGAGGGAAAGGCAGGTGGAGAAAAAGCAGTTTTGCAAGGGCAGGAGATCCTTGATGCTGTGTGGGTCTCATCTCATCGGCTGCTGCCAGCCATGAGAATCCCAAATCACAGCCAGGCACTTCCCTGGGCTTCAGGGCCGAGGGAACAGAGCAGCAGAGGAGAGATTAACACCAGGAAAACTCCCCCTGGAGATGGTTGGGGGCTGGTAGGCAGTGCTGCATGCACAAGGGCACCAATGGAAAGCTGCTGGTATGGCCCCAAACTGACCCTTGTTAGATCGCCCACCAGCAACTCCAGGTTGGTCATTTGCTCTAAAGACCTTCATGACCTTGGGTCAATGAGCCGGCAGGTTATAGGACACATCAAAGACAAGTACTGACAAGTGGATCCTCTGCCAGCAAACCTTGGGCTGTATCGCTCTGTGCCGATGCACCAGCAGCACCCAGCCCGCTCCCTCGGAGCCCAGCAGCACCCACTACCGGCAGCAGTGCTGGAGGAGCCTCCCCCTGGCCAGGCTGGAAGGGACCCCCCGGGAACCCGTGGGGACATGCCAGCTGAATCCAATGCCAGGACTGGTCCTCCCAGTCTCCTGGGAGCTGGTGATCAGGTCTGGGGATTTTGGGTGTGTGTAGTGGAGCAGACACCTGCAGCAACAGCATTTAGCGACAGCCACACATCCGATTATTAATATTTTTTGTTCCCTCCCTTCAGAAACTTGCAGTTGAAATTAATACATAAATTACAGCCCCGAGTGAGGCGTTATAAATAATAGCAGAAGGGCTTTGATTATTTACATTTTTATGGAATCTGAACTGATCAAATACATAGAAGTCATCAGGCACATGGGAGAATTATGTCATGTTCAGACATGATTTAAAGGCCACACAAGAGGGACCCTTCTGTGAGAAGTGATTGGGCAGGGCTGGACACTCTGGATCAGATGAATGATGCACAAACACCACAAAACAAACCCTTTGAAACTTCAGAGGAAGAGAAAGCTGTGACCACCCATGACATCAGCCTCTCAAACACCCCTTTGTCTCCCCACTGCTTGCTGAGTGAGGTAACAAATGTTTTGGCAACAGCCTTGCTCAAAACCTAATAAAATTATTCAGGATTCTGTGAGGAGCCTTGGAAATAGAGGCTGTCCTACAGCAGCTGCATGCAACTACGGCAGCAGAGCTCTGCGTTTTGGGTTGATTTAAAACCTCATTCGTTTTTCATTAGCTCAGAATTGCTGCAGAGGAAGGTTCATTTTTACTACCGTGTGTGAAAGGCAAACAAAAATCGGGATTTTGCTTCTTCCATTTACCTACTGTATGAAGTCACCCAATTTAAGGATGAAGGCACTTATTTACTTCCAATTACCTAAACATGACTGGGAGCAGGTATATCCCTTCCTCACTATCAAATTACTTCCATATTGCTCATCCTGGCGGGCTGCTCATGCCCTGCCTGCAGTGCCAGGCAGCTGCCTGCAGCTGGAGCTCACTCCACCCCAGGTCCTTGCTTGCTCCCCAGGGCACTGGGGATAGAGGTGCTCCCGGCTCCTCCCTGTCTGACTGGACTCTTGCAGTGTCTCTGCCACGTGGCAGTCCAGCCTCGCTGACTGGGAAGGTGGGCCAAGAGAGGGGAACGTGATACACTTAACCCTGAAAGGACGTGGTCTGCTTGCCCGAGGGGAATGTGATCCACCTGCCCTGGAGGGATGTGATCTGCTTTGTCCANCCCCCTCCCCCGCACCAGGTGCAGCCGATGCCCACCACCCCTCCCTCCCCAGAGCGAGGAGCCTGCTTCGGCTGCGCTGTTCTTCTTCCTGATTTTGTAATTTACACCATAATCACACTCCATTCACATTTCCAATTACTTTACCATTCAGGGTAGAAAAAACTATTCCACTGATTAAAACAGCAATAATTAAATTTGAGGCTTTGTGCTGCTTCTGCCTTTTAAACATTTTACAAACTCTCCCCCAAATTCCTCATTTCAAAGCTCCCGTCAGGGTCCCAATTTCATGGCTAATTAGGAGTAGCTGCAGGGCTGGGCTGTGGGCAGGCAGCCCTGCCACCAGGGTGCTCCCCACACTCCCTGCTGTTAGACACTTGCTTCGTAACTTTTGCCTTCTTATTGTGCAAACTCTGGAGGTTTGTCAGCATGCTGGGCAGGAGTGGGGCTGAGGGGGCTGCTCGCCCCCGTTTTGCTGCTCTCAGCCAGCCAATTCCCCCCCACCATCCCTGTCTGTCCCTTGCCAGCCTCCCCACTGCCCAGCCTGTCCCTGCCTGCCAGGCATGTGGAGTGGCAGTTTGTTCCCAGACTGGTGGAAATCGGTTGAGTTGGAACCACAGAAAGCTCTTTGCCAGCTCCTGCCTAAACAGCAAGGCCACGACACCGCTGGATTCTGATTTTTCCTCCCAGTCTGGGTGTGCCCACCAATTTCTTCCCCAGAAGCTGGGTGCACCCTGGCCCTGGACATGCCCTTAGCTTCTAACAGAAAAAGAGGAGTAGAAAAGCAGTGCATTTGTTTTATATGCAAGAATAGATAAGAGTGGATTTTAATTACTAATTGAATTTCCAGAATTCAGACAACTTCCAAATTAACACCAACTAACATGGTATACTTGATATCCCATAACATTCAATTAAATCTCTTAAAACAAGATCTGTAAAGCTCCCCTCCAAGCTTCAGAGAGCTGATCCTATCACATGCCACACTTTAGAGATATTTTAAAAAAATTCTTGTGCAAGCAGCAGTTTCTGAGTCTGCAGCAGGGAGGGGCAAAACATGGCACAGGGATGGGCACAACATGGCACAGGGTTCTCCAGCACCACTGTTAATAAACTGATTAATCAGCCTGTGGGCATGGAGCAGGTGTATCAGGACACCAGAGCACATCTCTGCCGCACTGCCCTGGTGCTGGGGGGTCCCAAACTGCTCCCAGTGCCCTCCACCCTCAGTGGGAGCCAGCAAGAGCTGGCACTGGGGCAGCTGTGCTGCCTTTGCTGGGGGATGCCATGGGGTGGGGAGCTGCAGGGCTGGTGAACACATGTCATTCCCCCTAGGACCTCAGGCCTCAGACACCAGGGTGCTGGGGATGCCTCCACCAGTGCCTGGAGATGCTCCAGGGCCTGACAAGTGACAGACAGACTTGGTTTATCTTGAGCCCAGTTTAGTCTAAGCCTGCCTGGTTTAGCTCAAGCCCAGGGCGCCCACACACGCATCTGCCAACCACACACACACAGCCAGGGGTTGCTGGCTGCACCCTGGGCATGACGTGAGCTCTCTGGATGGGTGGGGGCATCCGGTGTGTGGCCCAGACACAGATATACACTCCCACCCACAGATACTGATTTATTAAATGACATTGCTTGAACACTTTCTGTCCTTGTGGCATAAGCCAATTACTCAAGACCAACAAACAAGATGAAGAGCTGGAAGTAAACATTGATTGGGAGCCAGCTGAATAACTGCTAAAAATCAGTATTTTTCTGCTTGTCACCATCCCAGATCACAGCCTTTATACCTTGCTACCTGCAGCTCTCGGCTGGATGTACATTTCTTGTCCCTAACTGGCATCTAAGACAGAATCCAGCTGTGCAAAATCATATTTCACTTTATTTAGTGTCATGGAAACCTTTGCCTAGACAACAGAGGCACAATGCCAGACCGGTGCAAGGAGCTCAGCTCCGGTGCAGACTCAAGATGAGGGGGGGAGCGCGGTGAGTCACTGCCACAGCCCCCGCACTGCCTCGCTCAGCCCCTGGCCATGGCATGACCCCCGTGGTGCAGGAGCCGCATCAGCCCCACCAGCTGCATTTGGGGACTTCCAGATGAAACTGGGGTGCCTCTGGCCATGGGCATCTGTCCCCTTGGGCACAGGGCTGCTATGTGAGGACACTTGCAGTGCTTGTGTCACCCATGCTTCTGCGTTCTCCCAGGATCTGCCCCTGGGTCTGCTCCCAGGTCTCCTGGCCTCAGCAGTTGGCCAGGTTTTCAGGGTCCCAGCCCCCTTGAGGTGAGCTCCATCAGCAAGGCTGCCAGAGCCCAAGGTGTAAGGGGAAGAAAAGAGCAGCCTATAAATACCATCTAAAGGAGGCAGCCAAGGGTTCTGGGAAAGGCCTGGCATAGCATCTGTAACAGATACATTATAAAAACCTGATTAACACAACAGTCTCACCCTGCTCAACAGCCTGCTGACCTCCAGCTCTCAACCACAGCAAAGTGGCAGGAGGCAAAAATAGCAAAAAAATACCAATTAAATATTAAAATTCACAAACATAATGCAGAACAGGAGAGGACTTTGAGTCCTCACTGGCACTGTCCTCAAATAGAAGAGAATCCAGGGTCTCTTTTAAGAAAGACTTTTGCCTTCACACCTGCTCCACCTTATTACTGGCAAGTACCAGCCCACTCAGAGGGCAGACCAGCAACAAAAAACAATGCCCATCTCAAGATTAATTTTTAAATCTTCTAAACTCTGAAAATCCTCAGAGGATTCATTCTTTTTAGTAGAAGTCCTAATCTATAGACCTGATGCTGTCTCTCTAGCAGAGCTGTCTCTAGGGCCTTGTACAACAGAGCTTCCTGTAATCTCTTAGTGGCCTCTGCTGGCCAGCACCGAGATCAGTGTTTCACTGTTCGCAGTCCTGAATCCAGCTAAAATAGATTCACACACTTGTGTTCAGATGCAGGGTATTCTTGCTGGTATGCAAGTATCTCTAAGCTGTGACCAAGAAAAAAAAAACAAAACCAAACTCTTTCCGAAGACTTTTCTCTCATCCAAATATTTAGTAAGTGATAAAAGTGCCTCTCATGGAGAGGCCATTTCACAAATAGCAGCCCCATTCCAAATGGAACAAGCTGTTCCCTCTCATATTACTCATGTACCTGCAGATAAACTAAAATACATTAAGTCAAAAACTTTCAAAATGCATTAGCTAAATAGCTCAGAGACAGTGATCTATTAAACACTTTTCTGATGTGAATTCCTACCTTTTAGTGAAATCACTCAAGCTAAATTCTAAAACTGACTGGAAATTCTGGATGCCTGGCTGAAGACATCTGACAATCACATGGAGTCTGTAAGTTCACATCCCTCTTGTGGTATCTAATTCTGTTCACACAAAATATCTACACTTTTTTTTAAAATCTTGCCCATATAAAATGCAGCTTAACAGACTTAGAAAATGACATAGCTCTACAGAAATTCTTTCAGCAATTGATGGCTGGTCTAAATCAGGATCTAAATCGGAATAAGTCCAATTTGAGTTTGCTAACAGCCACCAAGATATGTGTTCAAGTCTGCAGCTGTAGCTTTTACATAAATATCTGTTCTTTGAAATGTAAACTAAAGCCTTACCTGGTGATGATATGGATACTTTCTTTAGTAGTGAGTACAGATGTGTTTAGAGTTGAGCTAAGAATTCCTCAAACAGTTAAGTTCCCAAATAAACATCTGAAAACAGGTTATCTTGACCACATGGGTCTGGAAAACATTAAGGCCTTTTTTGGTGAAGAAAAACAAAAGTATAATCATATCATTAAGCAAAGAGAAAAGAGATACCTTTTTTAAGAAAAAAAATACCTCCCTGGCAGCATCTAGTGCAATGTAAGAAAATGAAAAAACTGTCATGTTATATGCAGTTGCAGTAAGAACATCTCTAAGAAAACTCTTCTGGGGAATATCTGCAAAAGGCAGCCCTCCTTAAAGTACACAGTGGTTCAAGTGTTAAAAGTGACGAGGAATTTTTCCAGCTAAAGTAGAATCCATTAGTCAAGTAGCTTTCTGAGATACAGCTTTTATTGGCACCCTGACACCATGTTTACCAAGAACATAAAACAACTACTCTTTGCAACATCCCATCTCCCAGTACTGTATCAGCTTCCAATTTAGTCCTTCAAGTGACAATAAAACCCATCACAAGGAAATTCACATCAAAGACATTACTGTAACGATACAGTGGGTTTATTCCAAGCCCTTCCTATTTTCCAGCAAAAGGCAGGACTTGATGCTGGGACAAGCTTAGCTGCTCTGCATAAAGACCTTTTACTCTGGTACTGACAGGTGAAAAAATAACATATAGCTCTGTAGTGATACTAGCAATAAACAAGCGAAGACAATGCCTAAAGAATAAACCTCTGAAACTTTCAAAAACTCTTTATTGCAAACAGTAAACAGCCCCTGCCTATGGCAAAAATCTCTCCTTGCGGCTTCATAGAGCTTGACCATGTTCAGAATCAGAGGTACTCAGCACTTGCCTGAACAGGTATTCCTAATGGAGTCTGGGATCCTGCCAGCCAGCACTTCATCGCATTAAACCTACTCTCCATTCTTTTAAGGTAATTTATATGATTGATTAATCTGTGCAGTTCTAAGACTATCCTGTGTGTTAAATGCACAGCTTTGTACTTTTCTTTAAAAACCACCTGGCAACAGGTTGTGACACGGCCCAAGATGCAGAACATCATGCATGTCCTGGTGTGTTAAGCCAGGCTCTGCACATCCAGATTCATCATTTCAAAGTAAGCAATTTTATTTCTTTTGGTTTACCCCATTTACTTTAGCTTTTCCCTCCAAAATGTTCACTCTGTCCCAGAGGGATTACCTGATTTACGTGAGATAGCCCCATTCACTCCATAGCCATGCCTTTCATAATTTTATTTCACATAAATACCTCATGTTTTCCCTTCAAAACGNCATTCTTTTAAGGTAATTTATATGATTGATTAATCTGTGCAGTTCTAAGACTATCCTGTGTGTTAAATGCACAGCTTTGTACTTT
The DNA here is from genome assembly GCA_013401355.1 of Ceyx cyanopectus. Classification (NCBI taxonomy): domain Eukaryota; kingdom Metazoa; phylum Chordata; class Aves; order Coraciiformes; family Alcedinidae; genus Ceyx; species Ceyx cyanopectus. The sequence continues at coordinate 9,584 of VYZU01000001.1, read as the reverse complement.
TCTTTAAAAACCACCTGGCAACAGGTTGTGACACGGCCCAAGATGCAGAACATCATGCATGTCCTGGTGTGTTAAGCCAGGCTCTGCACATCCAGATTCATCATTTCAAAGTAAGCAATTTTATTTCTTTTGGTTTACCCCATTTACTTTAGCTTTTCCCTCCAAAATGTTCACTCTGTCCCAGAGGGATTACCTGATTTACGTGAGATAGCCCCATTCACTCCATAGCCATGCCTTTCATAATTTTATTTCACATAAATACCTCATGTTTTCCCTTCAAAACGTGAGCCCTGAGCACCAGAACTTATCACTTTTTTTTTTTCCCTCCAAAACATTCATTCTCCCCTCTATAGCCACCTCCTATTTTACCACTAAAATGTCCTCTTCTGCCCCTTTTAAGTTACTTTGCTTCCTCCCTGCCAAGGTCACTTTTACTCACCTCAGCTTCTCTCTCAAGAATTCAGTCTGCGTTGCCCCTGAGGTGGCTCTTGCACACTCCCTTCCTCCATGTGCACCCTGTCCAGCTCCATTACTGGTTACTGGGCACCTCAGCTCTCTCCCATCAAACTGCAGCACAAGCAGAAACCTCCACACCCTTCCTGGGAAGCTGCTTACAGGGATCTCAGCTGTATTCCTGGAGGGCTGAGGGCAGGAAACCTCACTGGCAACACCTGAGGGGCAATTAACAGCACATGGATGCAGCCAAGCCTGATTTCTTGAGCAAATCCATTAACCTTACATTCATATAATTTAGAGGTTGAATTCTAAACAAAATGTTTTAGGTCCCTGACACACAAAAACACTGACACTGCATAGTACATGCAGAGCTGACTAGTAACTTTTAATGGTCTAGGAGTTTTTTAAAAAAAGAACTTATGAGGAAGTTCACCCTTTCTGTGCTATGGTAGGAAAAAAAGTGTGGAAAAAAAAGACATGCTATCTAGTTCTAATTCTACTTTCTCCAGCCTGCATGCTTCCTCTCCCTGTGACTGGTTTTGTACTTTTCATTGCCATGAAATTCCTTAATACAAAGCACCTCCCAGGTTGAGAATCACAATGTTGCTATTTAAGTTCTTGTACTGGCTTAGAAAAACTTTTGAACAAGTATTACTCAGCTTTTTATTGCAAAGATAATGTCAAAACTTTTGCCTTTGTTTACTGTGTTTACTTACATACCTCATTTCTGTATGTTTATTTGTATAGCTCTTTACTATGCAAGTAGTGAAGCATATTTGTGATGAGGCAGTCATAACTCCTCATTTTTCTCTTTCTATGGAACAGATATTTTTTATGTTGTGAATTTTTTTTTAATGTTGTGAATCTCTGTTTTGAAGAGATTCACTTTTCAGTCAAACAAACGTTTTAGGCAAGATACTCTAAAAAAACACTATTTAGGATCATGACAGAATCTAGGCTAACTAAGACTAGGAAATAGTAAAGAAAAACATTACTCAAAATACATGTCATTGCAATCCATACAGCTGTTACTCAGGGCACATATGCATGTTCCTGTGCATCTTATTCGGTAAGATTTCCTTTTTTTTTTTTTTGCTATTTCTTAACTTGAAGGAAGTAGCTAGAAGTATTTATGAGATCACACATAAGTAAACTTAAAAAAAACCCCAAAGAACAAGTTATTTGCAACCAAAGGAAAACCAGAAAGTTCTGATGAAAATCAGAGTCAGAGACAGAGTGGCAAAGTGACAAAACTAGGGAAATAATTAGATGAAAATCACATACTGTCAGGGGAAAACATTGCTACTGTAACCATGAGTGCACAAAGTGTAGTATTTTAAGGACCCTAGGGCGGTATGGCTCCCTCCGTGAAAGCGGCATCATTCAGGTAAACTGACCCCTGTGGAGAGATGTGAGGAAAGGAATATGTCGGCAATCCTGCGCGCAGCCCCTGTGTTAGCTTGGTGAGTAGTGGGCAGGCTGGTTATCCTGATAGGAACACCAGAGGGTGCCATTGCCTTTGGCTGGAGTGTACCTGTGGGAACCGGTGCAGTGCTGCTTCGCCTCGTAATTGTGAAGTTTGTTGGTGTGGGGCAGGCTGAATCCTAAGGTCCTGCAGTGGTCTGTTCTCACATGTGAAAATAAATACATTGTAGAAACTATAAGTCTTGTGTTTTGTTTATGGACTACAGTCTATTGCTAGGGTAGGAGCTGATTTTTTCTTTTTTTAATGATTTTTGGGATTTCAGTGTTTAGCCTCCCCTTCCCCAGTAGGTTGGGTAGGAGAGATTAAAATGAGCTTTAGGGAGTCATCACAAGTCTTAAAGCTCTATTCTGTGTCTATACTGGCAGGCCTGTGTTACTGTGCCAGGGCTTTAGCAAAGAAGCATAGAATTCCGTGGTGGCAAGTGCTCCTACCTCTACAGAGAGGAGTGCTGATCTCTTTGAAGCTTGCTAAATTAAATGGTTAAAGTAATATCAGTACAAGTTCTGGATGCTGGCAATGTTGTGTATGGTGTCTGTAATGTGTTCCATGAAGCTGTACAGTTGCATCAAAGGGGCAAGGCAAACTAGTAGGGAGTGCAGTCAGGGAGTTATAGCATGGCTGGAAAGCCAGACTGGTAGTATTTTTGAACAGTGTTAAAAGTCTGCCTTCTCTGTCCCAGGCTTCCCAGGGCCAGGAACAATGCTGTTATACCAGTATTTGGTGGTGAGGGATTGAGGTGCTTAGAAATGGGAGCTCTTCTACATTTTCTTTCCAGGCCTAATGCATCCTTCTGCAGGTATGGAACAGGAAGGACCTGAGGACCTGCCTTAATAGCTATAGACCTCAGAATTGCACTGTGCTGACTACATGGCTACAGCTCAAGCTACCTTGACCTATAAAATAATTTTCAGCCTCTTGCTAAACACGATCTGTTAACTCTTCTTTGATAATTTAAATATTTTCCTGTCTCCCATCTAGCAAAGCTCTGTCTCTGGCATCATTTACAAGTCAGAAAAGCATCAGGCAGTAGAAAAAAGAAAAGAAAAGAAAAAAAAGAAGTTTTTCTTTACTTGAAAAATAACAGTTTGAGGGACCTTGTTTGCCCTGCTTCAGCTTGGAGTGAATTTTTCTGGGCAGGTTATAAACCCCTGCACAGCAAGTTCTGTAATGTTGACAGACCTTTCAGTGTAGCTGCTTTAATATCTCTGCTCTGACAGCAGCAGCACTATACATCTCAGGGGGTGGGGTCAGGAGCAGATGGAAATCTTCAGCTATTGGCAGGCTTGTGTATACTTTAGAGAAACCTTTATCTTCCTAAGGAAGTGGAGACCTTGAAGTGTCTCCTGATAGGATGAGAATTCAACTACAGCATTGTCTTTCTCAGCCCTTTGAGTTCCTGTCCCTAGCAGACCATACTCAAGTAAGGTCACACTGTCTTCTGTGGACTTAAGGTTGCTTAGTTTGTCAGGCGGGAGCAGGGAAGAGACATGCAGAGTCAGCACAGTGCCTATTTGACCCAGCTGAATTCAGTCTCAGCATTAAATACTGCAGAAGGTTGAGAGTCTGGTACCTGGCTCCATATGCAGAGTGGGACCTTTCTCTGTGGCTGGCAACTCAAGAGTTTTGCTTGTTAGAAACTGGAATATTTATTTGAATTCCCCTGCTCTGGGAAGCCTGCTGGTGAACTTTCCTCAAGGAGACACCTCAGGCAAAAACTTTGTACAGTATATAAGGGAGAAGCAGTCAGTAGGAAGTAATGGGGTGAAGCTTGTTCTAGAGCTGTCACAGAGCCAGCATCCAGTCACTACCGNTTAACTTGAAGGAAGTAGCTAGAAGTATTTATGAGATCACACATAAGTAAACTTAAAAAAAACCCCAAAGAACAAGTTATTTGCAACCAAAGGAAAACCAGAAAGTTCTGATGAAAATCAGAGTCAGAGACAGAGTGGCAAAGTGACAAAACTAGGGAAATAATTAGATGAAAATCACATACTGTCAGGGGAAAACATTGCTACTGTAACCATGAGTGCACAAAGTGTAGTATTTTAAGGACCCTAGGGCGGTATGGCTCCCTCCGTGAAAGCGGCATCATTCAGGTAAACTGACCCCTGTGGAGAGATGTGAGGAAAGGAATATGTCGGCAATCCTGCGCGCAGCCCCTGTGTTAGCTTGGTGAGTAGTGGGCAGGCTGGTTATCCTGATAGGAACACCAGAGGGTGCCATTGCCTTTGGCTGGAGTGTACCTGTGGGAACCGGTGCAGTGCTGCTTCGCCTCGTAATTGTGAAGTTTGTTGGTGTGGGGCAGGCTGAATCCTAAGGTCCTGCAGTGGTCTGTTCTCACATGTGAAAATAAATACATTGTAGAAACTATAAGTCTTGTGTTTTGTTTATGGACTACAGTCTATTGCTAGGGTAGGAGCTGATTTTTTCTTTTTTTAATGATTTTTGGGATTTCAGTGTTTAGCCTCCCCTTCCCCAGTAGGTTGGGTAGGAGAGATTAAAATGAGCTTTAGGGAGTCATCACAAGTCTTAAAGCTCTATTCTGTGTCTATACTGGCAGGCCTGTGTTACTGTGCCAGGGCTTTAGCAAAGAAGCATAGAATTCCGTGGTGGCAAGTGCTCCTACCTCTACAGAGAGGAGTGCTGATCTCTTTGAAGCTTGCTAAATTAAATGGTTAAAGTAATATCAGTACAAGTTCTGGATGCTGGCAATGTTGTGTATGGTGTCTGTAATGTGTTCCATGAAGCTGTACAGTTGCATCAAAGGGGCAAGGCAAACTAGTAGGGAGTGCAGTCAGGGAGTTATAGCATGGCTGGAAAGCCAGACTGGGAGTATTTTTGAACAGTGTTAAAAGTCTGCCTTCTCTGTCCCAGGCTTCCCAGGGCCAGGAACAATGCTGTTATACCAGTATTTGGTGGTGAGGGATTGAGGTGCTTAGAAATGGGAGCTCTTCTACATTTTCTTTCCAGGCCTAATGCATCCTTCTGCAGGTATGGAACAGGAAGGACCTGAGGACCTGCCTTAATAGCTATAGACCTCAGAATTGCACTGTGCTGACTACATGGCTACAGCTCAAGCTACCTTGACCTATAAAATAATTTTCAGCCTCTTGCTAAACACGATCTGTTAACTCTTCTTTGATAATTTAAATATTTTCCTGTCTCCCATCTAGCAAAGCTCTGTCTCTGGCATCATTTACAAGTCAGAAAAGCATCAGGCAGTAGAAAAAAGAAAAGAAAAGAAAAAAAAGAAGTTTTTCTTTACTTGAAAAATAACAGTTTGAGGGACCTTGTTTGCCCTGCTTCAGCTTGGAGTGAATTTTTCTGGGCAGGTTATAAACCCCTGCACAGCAAGTTCTGTAATGTTGACAGACCTTTCAGTGTAGCTGCTTTAATATCTCTGCTCTGACAGCAGCAGCACTATACATCTCAGGGGGTGGGGTCAGGAGCAGATGGAAATCTTCAGCTATTGGCAGGCTTGTGTATACTTTAGAGAAACCTTTATCTTCCTAAGGAAGTGGAGACCTTGAAGTGTCTCCTGATAGGATGAGAATTCAACTACAGCATTGTCTTTCTCAGCCCTTTGAGTTCCTGTCCCTAGCAGACCATACTCAAGTAAGGTCACACTGTCTTCTGTGGACTTAAGGTTGCTTAGTTTGTCAGGCGGGAGCAGGGAAGAGACATGCAGAGTCAGCACAGTGCCTATTTGACCCAGCTGAATTCAGTCTCAGCATTAAATACTGCTGAAGGTTGAGAGTCTGGTACCTGGCTCCATATGCAGAGTGGGACCNAAACATTGCTACTGTAACCATGAGTGCACAAAGTGTAGTATTTTAAGGACCCTAGGGCGGTATGGCTCCCTCCGTGAAAGCGGCATCATTCAGGTAAACTGACCCCTGTGGAGAGATGTGAGGAAAGGAATATGTCGGCAATCCTGCGCGCAGCCCCTGTGTTAGCTTGGTGAGTAGTGGGCAGGCTGGTTATCCTGATAGGAACACCAGAGGGTGCCATTGCCTTTGGCTGGAGTGTACCTGTGGGAACCGGTGCAGTGCTGCTTCGCCTCGTAATTGTGAAGTTTGTTGGTGTGGGGCAGGCTGAATCCTAAGGTCCTGCAGTGGTCTGTTCTCACATGTGAAAATAAATACATTGTAGAAACTATAAGTCTTGTGTTTTGTTTATGGACTACAGTCTATTGCTAGGGTAGGAGCTGATTTTTTCTTTTTTTAATGATTTTTGGGATTTCAGTGTTTAGCCTCCCCTTCCCCAGTAGGTTGGGTAGGAGAGATTAAAATGAGCTTTAGGGAGTCATCACAAGTCTTAAAGCTCTATTCTGTGTCTATACTGGCAGGCCTGTGTTACTGTGCCAGGGCTTTAGCAAAGAAGCATAGAATTCCGTGGTGGCAAGTGCTCCTACCTCTACAGAGAGGAGTGCTGATCTCTTTGAAGCTTGCTAAATTAAATGGTTAAAGTAATATCAGTACAAGTTCTGGATGCTGGCAATGTTGTGTATGGTGTCTGTAATGTGTTCCATGAAGCTGTACAGTTGCATCAAAGGGGCAAGGCAAACTAGTAGGGAGTGCAGTCAGGGAGTTATAGCATGGCTGGAAAGCCAGACTGGTAGTATTTTTGAACAGTGTTAAAAGTCTGCCTTCTCTGTCCCAGGCTTCCCAGGGCCAGGAACAATGCTGTTATACCAGTATTTGGTGGTGAGGGATTGAGGTGCTTAGAAATGGGAGCTCTTCTACATTTTCTTTCCAGGCCTAATGCATCCTTCTGCAGGTATGGAACAGGAAGGACCTGAGGACCTGCCTTAATAGCTATAGACCTCAGAATTGCACTGTGCTGACTACATGGCTACAGCTCAAGCTACCTTGACCTATAAAATAATTTTCAGCCTCTTGCTAAACACGATCTGTTAACTCTTCTTTGATAATTTAAATATTTTCCTGTCTCCCATCTAGCAAAGCTCTGTCTCTGGCATCATTTACAAGTCAGAAAAGCATCAGGCAGTAGAAAAAAGAAAAGAAAAGAAAAAAAAGAAGTTTTTCTTTACTTGAAAAATAACAGTTTGAGGGACCTTGTTTGCCCTGCTTCAGCTTGGAGTGAATTTTTCTGGGCAGGTTATAAACCCCTGCACAGCAAGTTCTGTAATGTTGACAGACCTTTCAGTGTAGCTGCTTTAATATCTCTGCTCTGACAGCAGCAGCACTATACATCTCAGGGGGTGGGGTCAGGAGCAGATGGAAATCTTCAGCTATTGGCAGGCTTGTGTATACTTTAGAGAAACCTTTATCTTCCTAAGGAAGTGGAGACCTTGAAGTGTCTCCTGATAGGATGAGAATTCAACTACAGCATTGTCTTTCTCAGCCCTTTGAGTTCCTGTCCCTAGCAGACCATACTCAAGTAAGGTCACACTGTCTTCTGTGGACTTAAGGTTGCTTAGTTTGTCAGGCGGGAGCAGGGAAGAGACATGCAGAGTCAGCACAGTGCCTATTTGACCCAGCTGAATTCAGTCTCAGCATTAAATACTGCTGAAGGTTGAGAGTCTGGTACCTGGCTCCATATGCAGAGTGGGACCTTTCTCTGTGGCTGGCAACTCAAGAGTTTTGCTTGTTAGAAACTGGAATATTTATTTGAATTCCCCTGCTCTGGGAAGCCTGCTGGTGAACTTTCCTCAAGGAGACACCTCAGGCAAAAACTTTGTACAGTATATAAGGGAGAAGCAGTCAGTAGGAAGTAATGGGGTGAAGCTTGTTCTAGAGCTGTCACAGAGCCAGCATCCAGTCACTACCGGCACTGTGCTGAGGACCTGCAAATAACCCACTATGTTTCCTGTACCTTCTCTCTGGCACATTATCTTCTGCAGCTTTTCGTTTTTCCTGTAGGATTTAACTTCTAGCTACTCATCCTTTTGACAGTAATGGACCATTAAGTAACTAGATACAAACTTGAAAGTGTAAATTCCTCTCCCTTGAGGCATTAGAAAGCAGGTTTAGGGTACTGGCTATAAAAAGCAAGAGTTCATTGTAATGGCTAACAAAGCCTGATTAACTCTGCCTGCCTGGCACCCCCCAGCTTTGTGTCAGATGATAAACAAGAAAACAGAAGCTGAGGCCAGTATTGTAGAACTGCTTGCTTCTTCCAGGGGAAAGCCTTTAGCTCTATTTGAGGCTGTTTGTCCCATTGCCAGGGTCTTCCCTGTAAGACAGTGAGGGTAGTCTGGGCTACTAATGAATTATCTCCAGAGACTGATACTGTGTCTGACTGCAAGCTTGGTGTGTTTTCCATTTTCTGGGGACAGGGTGAGAAGAAGCTTTACTCACTTCAGAGGTGAGGGAGGAAAGCACAAGGTGCCTCAGCTCCAGCAGAATGGCCTAGACTGCTCCTACTTCCATGGTGAAGCATGAGATGACAAAACAGCTCTGCAGGTGGGTGAGTATCAAGTCCAGTTTCAGCAGCTTCCCAGGGGTCTCCAGCAATGTGGCAGGGCTCCACTCTATAACTGTGAGAATGAGATCAATGCCCACTGATTAAAACATTAACCTTCCTCTTGCTGGAATGCCTCTACTTGCAAGGTCTCCCTGGCCCTTTCCTTTGAAAGAAGCTTTGATTGAATGTCATTAGAGACAGGAGGGCTATGTCAGAGGGGCATGAGTTCTGAGATGTAACTGGTCTGCTCTTGTGGTGAATGGAGTGGTCCCAAACTTATTAGGAATAAGTGACTAAATCAAAAAGAAGAGGTGGGGAGGAAACAGGTCCAAAAGCAGTTTATGCAGAAATTAAATATTTTGGGCAGTCTGAGTACCACCTGGAAATTTTACAGTTTGCGGTAGAAAAACTATCTGAATATAGGGAGGCTATGCAGCATGGGCACAATCTAAGAGGAGAAGACCTGGCCTAGATTCTCACCAGGGTGTGCCTGCAGGTAGCACTGTACCTTTGTGAAGGAGGCAGAAATGTCCTGGAATGATCACACCCCATCCTTTCTGTATCTGTTCCTCAATGTTTGGCACGGTGACAAAGGAGTGTTGTTATTCAGTCACCTAAAATCAGTTGTAAATTGCCACTGGATTTTTTCACTAGCCAGATGGGAGAATTACAGGGAGAATTCACACACAGATATTTTTTCCAAGTCTGTTACCACCCCATTGATACCCAAATGTGCATGGGCCAAAGGTACAGGGACCTCCAATAAATTTACAGTTTCAGGATCATCTTTGTTAGATCCTAAAATACAGTTTTTAGCAGTGACAACCAATACTTCAGTATGGATTACTTTCTGGTCTCTGGGGAGACATAAAGTGATTTTTGCTGTGGGGCAGTCTCATTCAATTTCATTTTACAGTTGACTATATTTTGTATTCAGGTCCTCCTTAACCTTCCTCCCAAAGCATGGTAAATTAGCTGTGTTCCCGTGTTCCTCACAGCAAACTAGGCCATTAACCCATAATACCAGGAAGGTATTATTCCATTGTTTTCAGTGGGAAGCTTTGTGTTGTTAGACCTCTGTTGGCTATTTAAGGACACTGTTTCTGTTACCCATAGCAAGAGCAGCAAATAGTCAAAGGGAACAAGATAAGAGAGAGACAAACATCAAAGTTACAAAACCACACTGTCCAGACCTATGCAAGACTGCCCAGTG